>JABUQX010102708.1:0-24452 GCA_015478945.1 Trachelipus rathkii
TTTAAGTGTGGAACTTTGTTAATGTTACAGTTTATTCATGCTTAAGTTGTGTTAGTTCGTCGTTGTCATTATTTTCTTAATTCTGGTAATGTATGTTAGCTTTATTATTGTGAAAACAATGTTACGTTAGCATATATCGTTGGTTAGTATATGAAGAACTTATTTTTGTACTATTTATTGTGTTGTTGTTTGTTGTTGTCGACCGAGAATATATACCTTTTGAACTGATATGGTTCATTCGTAAGTCGTATTCTTGTTTACTTTCTTCGGATTGGTTGAAAGAAGGAATCTCATTACAATTAAGGGATGTTTATACCCTATTTTCTTCAGTAGGATAGTTTTTTACAGTGTTAATACGTTGACATCTCCCCGCATCTTTACGCTTGTTGTTGATATCTCATGAGGAGTTTCGTTATTTCCTACGATGTGTCATTTATATTTATATCGTAAACCAAATGGTGGACGTTACGTTGCTTGTATTCCTGCCAGAGGATCAAATATAATAAGTATTGCATTCACTTTATGCAAATGGTTAAAGTATAAAATCATTTTCATGTTTAAAGTTGTTATTTTGTGAAAGGAGGCGGAGTCTAAAAAAGAGATAAGCTAAAAACTTTACTTTATTCGTCCTTACTCATTAGGTATTATAATGGTTAGGTATGGTTATGATGCATTTTTGATAAATGTTGCTGTGTCAATGTAAGATTAACGTTAATATGTTAGGATATGCTTGGAAAAAGTATAGATAGGTTACGTTTTGTATGTAAAGTTATTTACTTTACTGTGTTAAGTGTGGGAACTTTGTTAATGTTAACAGTTTTTAGGGCGTAAGGTGCTTAGGTTTGTCGTTGTACAATATTTTCGCTAGTTCATATGATGCTATGTGACTTTATTTAATGTGAAAACATTGTTAATTTAGCATATTTCGCAGGTTAGTAAATAAAGAAACAATCATAAGAAAAAAACAATTTAATATACATCTTACATGATATGTTTTAAAACAAATAAATATAATAAAAAATTACAAATCGTATAATTATATAAAATATTTAATAAGAATTGAGTTTAAGAAGGTTTAACATTTAACATACAATGTGAGCATTCGATGTATTGTTCTAAACTTCCAAGACCTTCAGTTGTGATATAGGTATAAATATCTCTTGCTGATATTTTCAAAGATTGTTCTTTGTACCCTGGTGATTTCATCTCTTTTTCATAAAGGAGGGTGAATTTTTCAAGGTTGAGCGCCTCGATAACTGGTGTTTCCTGTGATTCGAATATATTGTGCTCATCGTACATCGTATAGAGTATACCATGCGAGAGGTTAATAAGTTCGTCCAGTAAATCAACTTCAATCAACCTTTTAGATATTTCTTCGTGCATCTTGATAAACGCTGTAATATTTTCTTTACCACTTACACAAACACCAAAGGCAGTGGGTCGGAATATCCCCGTTGAATTAGGTCTCCACCAAATACGTAAATCAAGGGATTCAATATTGTTATGTACTGAAAAAACAAGAGTTAATCTTTTTGAGTCACCTTCTTCGCCGCCATTGATCGCAACTCCCCACGAATTTGTCACTGATGAAGAAATGTACTTTTCATTTATCCAAGTATTAACTTCATCGAACACCCGACTTAATTCTTCACAGGATAGGAATAATGGTCTGTTATGGGTGTAAGATGAATCGGAACAGGCAAAGTAACGTTCTCCATTTGTCTTACGACGGAAAGTTAAGTTAAGAAAAACTTTTGGATGCGATATCTTCCATGTTACAATATCGTTTACAAATTTATTATTCACGAGAGAAACCATTTTTATGAGTTTAAGTCAGACAAGCACTGAAGAAGAGCTTCATTTTGTCGCTCTTTAATGAAGAAGAATGTAATCCCTCTCTCTCTCTCTACAATTAACGAAAATGGTTGTAACAAACCAGTTTATCAATGCTAACCCTAAAACGACACCCTAACATGAAAGATGGGCCTGAACTTATAACGCGAAACTTGTTACGTCACATATATTGGTTGATGTTTGTATAAAGAACTTGATTTTTTATGTTATGTTTACCAAAAATGATACTCAAAATTTGACCTAATCAATAGATCAATAGATCACAATTGACAGAAGGGTGGCTGGATGCTGGATGGTTTTATTTAGTGATTTACTGCTTTAGGGTAGTAAAAACGTAAATTGTACAGTTATAAACAAACAAAGAATAAAAATTTATTTATTATTTATTATTTTTTAATTCTTGATGGTTCTGAAACGCTTATTTTCGAAATCTACAGACCAATAACATATATAAGGCCACCCACATTGTATCAATACACTAATATTTAATAACTCGGCAACCGCACCGGGACCAGCACCGGTGAGGCTGTCAACTCCTACTCCTCCTTCCTCATTCTCTTCCACCTTCCTCATTCTTCTTCCTTCCCTCATTTTTGCTTTCATTCTTCTTTCTTCCTCCTTCACCTCTGTTTTGCACTCTGTGCTCTCTTTTTTTTCATTCAGACTCCCTAATGTGGGTCCTAGACACACGCCTACACAGACTCACCATCATATTCGAACTTTACGACCTCGATAACCTATATAAACACTCCAACATTGTTGTTGTTATCGACTGTTTATTAACTCGGCACCGCAGTGGCTCCCAGCAACTCGGTGCCGGAGCCGACTCCCTCAGATCACATACCAAGTTTTCTAAAAAATCAACTTTGAATCCTCTCACCAATTTCAGCCAATTACGAAACACTTCGATTTTTTTTAAGGGGGGTGGGGTCCCCCTTCGGGGACCAAGGGTTGTCACTATCGTATACAGCAATGTTACCTCCCCATCTAACACCCGCTCCAAATTAGCCAGATACGATAACCCTAACCCTTGTAGATGTATATTGGACACAGAACCGGATGCGAAGAAGAAACCTCGGTGGAAATAAATAACAAATAATAATATAATAATAAATAAATAGTAATAATAAAATAATAATAAATAATAATAATAATGATAATATAACCCAGGAGGATGAGTCGGTGCCGCTTCGGGGTGGCCCATGCGGCCGGACGCTCCTGCGCGGCGGGCGGTGCGGGCGGTGCTCTGCGGTGCGCGACACAAATCCAGAGGGCTTAAAAAACAAATCAGAAGTGATCCCTTTCGGGGATCACTTCTTCGAACCGCAGAGCCAGAGTCTGAACCAAACCGCGGCCGGAGCCGGAGCCGGAGTCCGAGCCGAAAGTCAGAGTCAGAGTCGGAAGCCGGGAGTCGGAGCACAGCGGCACGAGAGAAGCGAGAAGAAAGAGAAATCATTCGCGAGGATACTTATAAATCTTCACGGGAGATGATTCTGAGAGAAGATGAAGATAAGTGTAAGGGATAAAGAGGAATAGATATAGAGATGTAGCTCTACGGCGCGGCGGCTGCTGGCGTCACGGTACTATAGAATTAATAATATATAAGCGTACATATCAAAGCACTATCCATAACCGGAGCGGCGATTTTACTGATATTGATTCGGAGTGTGAGCAGAATCATTACAGAGGTCTGTTCATTTCCACTCCAGCAAAAGCACCAGCATTATATCTCAATATCAGTAATTATATATGAATAAGTATAAAGAGGTGCTCTGCGAGATGCTCAATATTACTTGGAAGGGGGAACATAATCCTGTAGTGCTCTATAGGCAATAAGCAGAAGACAAAGTGCACCATATTTCAGCGTCTAGGTAGAGTGGGACACGTACACGTGCATCTACTAAATATTTTTTTCAACAGGTGCAAGTGAATGGTTCTCCTCCTGAGTATAGATGGTAGGAAGTGTTGTATGCTGCGAGATTATCAGAGCGGAGACCAGACCATACACACTATTGACCCTCTCCAACGAATACACCGAGTTAATTCAGCCCTCATTACCCTTCATAGCAAATATATTATCGATAACTCACTAACATCAAACATAACCCAAACACTCGACACCTCCCTTAGTATCACATATGCGACAATACTACAACTTATAGGAAAACTTTCATGAATCATATTGCAAACACTAACACCAACATTGTAGTTATACGACTGTTTATTAACTCGGCACCAAGAGACCAGTGGCTCCAGCATCGGTGCCGGAGCCGACTCCCAGATTCACATACCAAAGCTATTCTAAGAAAACTCAACTTTAGACATCTACACCAAGATTTCAGCCAATTACGACACTTCGAATTTTAAACGAGGGTGGAGGTCCCCCTTCGAGGGGAAGCCCAGAGAAGTTGACTTCGTAATACAAGCAAAAGAATTACCATAACCCATCTAACACCAACCCCAAATTTTAGACGCACAGATACGATTAAAACCACCTAAACCATTGTAAGAATGTATATTGGAACACAGACCGGATGACGAAAAGAAGAAACTCGTGAAATAATAGACAAAAATAATAATAATAATAATATAAATAAGAATAATAATAAATAAATAATAAATAATAATGAAAAAAAATAAACTCGCAGAGGATGACAGTCGGAATCAGCGCGTGCGGTGACGGGGGAGGTGCGGTGCGGGAGGAGAGAGCGCCGGTGGCGGGCGGACTGCGGTAAGCACGTGCCCCGGACTCGGAGTCGACAGACGGGAGCCTTAAAACAAAATCAGAGTGATAACCCTTCGGGAGGATCACTTCTTCAGAAACCCGGAGCCAGAGTCTGAAAACCAAACCGCGCCGGAGCCGAGGAGCCGAGTCGAGCCGGAGTCAGAAGTCAGAGTCGGAGTCGAGCCACAGTCGCTCGAAATTGAAGATCACTCGTGATCTCAATTCTTCGAACTATAATAATAATAATAATAATGGGGATGTGTATTGTTATGCCCCGACGCGCGCAGCGTGCACATACAGCAACCACAAAACAAACCACAGACAAAAAAAACAGACAAACTGTCGGATTGACAGACCTTCGGTCTGTCAATTCCTCCACATAAGCCTAATATATCTCTATTCATTTATATAGAAAAAAGGTGCCTCGGGATTGGCTCTATTACTATTCTTCTTTATCCTTCACTCTCTTCAACACCCCTCTGTTTTGCACTCACTGGCTCCTCTTTTTTTCAGTACAGGACTCCCTAATGGTGGGTCTTAGACACCACTACACAGCAATATATAATCATCCATATTCGAACTCTACGACCATTCGATAACCTATATAAAACAACATTACCAACAATTGTTGTATATAAACGACTGATTTATTAAACAATCGGCACCGCAGTGCATCCCACACCAGGTGACGAGCGACTCCCTAGAAATATCACATACCAAGTAATTTCTAGAAATATCAACTTGAAATACCCTCTCACCAAATTCAGCCAAATTACGAAACACTCATCTTATTTAAAAAGGGGGTGGGGATCCCCTTCGGGACCCAGAAGGGTTGTAACTTCGAGGTACATACAGCAGAATGTTATATCATCCACCATATACCCCACAAAAACAACACAAACACCCCAAAAAAAAACAAACAAACAAAACAAAAACAAAACAAACAAAGAACAAAAAACAAAAAACCACAAATTCCGTAAATTTTACGTAACCCTAACCCTTGTAGATGTATATTGGACACAGAACGGATGCGAAGAAGAAACCTCGGTAGAATAATAATAAGCAAATATAATAATAATAAATAATACCAAAATAAAATAAATAATAAAATAAAATAAATGAAATAATAAAACTCCAGAGGAGAGTCGGAATCAGCGCGGTGCGGTGCGGGGCGGTGACGGGCCGGTGCGGTGCGGTGCGAGTGCGACTCGGAGTCGCAGAAGGGCTAAAAACAAATCGAAGAATCCCATCGGATACTTCTTTCGAACCGGAGCCAGAGTCTGAACCAAACCGGAGGCGGAGACGGAGCCGGAGTCGAGCCGGAGAGTCAGAGTCAGAGAGCTCGCAGCGGAGTCAGCGAGCACTCAATCGCTCGAATTGAGATCACCCGCTGATCTCAATTCTTCGAAACTAATAATAATAATAAAATAATAATAAGGGGATGTGTATGTGTATGCGCAGGCGCGCGCGCACGCGTAAATAAAAAATAATACAAACAAACACAGACACAACCATATCGGCTTGTCTAGTTATTGTCAGGATTACCGACAACAACACCAATACCTTAACGAAGTCTGTCAAAATATCCCTCAACATAAAGCCCATATAATAAACATCCATCTTCAACTAAATTATATAAGAAACAACCACCACGAACAGAGAACACACAGAAAGGATGCAACGATTGGCTACCTATACTACACATATACATAACACAACCAAACATACACCACCACCAAATACAGAAATAATAAATAAAAAATATATCCATCTATAATAAAACACACTATAAACCAATAAACCCATATACTAAACCCAAACATAAACTCACCAAATATAAACCACCATATATAAGAATAAAACCTCAATAACATTATAACACAAATAAAACATAAACATACTTAACAAAAACCAAAACCAAACCTAACATAAACAACATCAAAATAATAACTAATAAATAAAAACATTAAAAAATAAAACTCTTAATGATAAAATATTTCCCACAAATATATTATATAAATAATCAGAATAAAACAAATAATAATAAATAATAATATATATAAAATAAATAAAAAGAAAAAGATCACGCGACCAAACTAGCATACACAGTGGTAGAGCCACCAAGCTTAGCAAGCGAGGAGGGAGAGCCACAGGTACTACGAGACTGGGTGGAGCATAGAGAATGAACTATATAACCACTATTAACATCTAGACTTCGAAACCCACACAGACAAGGACACCTAAAACGAGACACTATAACAATAATGAATGGACCATGTGAGACATTGACAATACAAAAATAGGGAAAAAATTAAATACCGAAACGAAAAGAACCCAGGCGAAGGTCCGCGAACAATTCTAACAAATACAAATAGAGGCACAAGAAAAGCACTCACAGCGACTAAAGCCCATCATAACACACATTCTGCACACTGCACCTTGTGTTACAAATAAAGCTTAAAACCAATACTTTTTGTAAATTAATTTTCATAATTTTATATTGTTCTTATTTTTATAGTTTATATTAGTGTAATTTAGTTTGATGTTTAATAGAGCAGCTGAAGGAGGGCCTAGAATAAGTCGAAAGCTTGTGCTGGCCATTGTTTAATAAATTTATGCATCAACTTATCTAAGAACTTAAGTTTCTTTCTATTCAGTACACGAATCCACTAGTCCTTTTTAATTAACTGGGCATTGATAATCGTATTACAGTATAATATACCTATATTATATATAATATACTTATCATAGATATAAGATAGTAGTATATAATAATCTTATTAGCCTAAAACTGTACTAAGGATATAATATTACTGAGTAATATAATAATACTATATATATTATAAAGTATCCTATATTATTAAACATGAGTTGATGTTTTGTAGTTTAGAAGGATCAGAGTAAAGGAAACTGCTACCAAAACTGAGAGAATGTGCTAATTTTGAGAAAAGAATTATAAATGAATTCAATGGACCGGTTGCAGATCAGAAGCACACACTACTAAAATTTGAGGAAAAATTTCAACCGGGCAGCTTGGCTTTCTGATGTTCGCCGATTTCAAAAGTAAAAAATAAACTCGACCAAATTTTAACTCATGTAAAGCATATGTCATATTAGAGGAGAAGGTGTAGGAGGACTATTGACCGATTCGTCCATAATTTTCTTAGAGTAAAACAGGAGACCAAGCCATTAGCCTTTTCAGCTAAAGATATAGCAGCAATTACAGCCCCAATCTTTTCGGCAGAAGCAGAGCCTATACTCCAGGAGATAGTTATGGAAGAAGAACCGCAAACCCTCCATTAGACCTACTAAAGTGCTAGAAGATACGCTTAGAACAGGTTGTATGTGTTCGAGAAAAAGAATTAAAATTAAGAAATATAAGGCTGTGAACAAATTTACCTATAGGAGTGAAGATGTAAAATTTATTGGGAGAAGGATTGGGGGTGCAGCATAGGTCATGGGTAATCCAGAATCGGTTGAGGCAATCATGAATATGTAGAATGTAGAATGATTCGACTTTATCCCTTCATAGATCAGTATGAAAAAATCCCAACCACTCATTGTTGGGCACATTGAAATCTCCTTAATTTAGTTGAACAATACGATTCATTGATTAAAAAGATATATTTTTTTACTCAAATGCGTTTTTAATCTCTTTAAATATGAGTTATTTGCGGTAAAATATACACAATCTGTATCTGCACTCGTGGATACTGAATATAAATATCCTCATCGGCATCCTCGAATACTGAATATTAGTATTCGTTCCACCTTTAGTGATCTATGTACAATATTTAACTTTCATGCATTTTTTCTAGTAATAAACTTAATTTGCTTCACAGTTTTACTCCCAGCTACAAAATATATCACGTATTTTTTTCATTTAATAAAAAAATAGTTTCCAGAAGAGAAACAATCTTAACGACTGGTTCTTGAGAAGAGAGGTGAGTATATAAATATAATATATATAATATATATATATATATATATATTTATATAATTATTATATATATTATATAATATATATATTAAAGATATTATAATATATATATATATTATATATTATATATTATATATAATATATGATATTATAATAATATATACTTATTATAATATATATATATACATATATATTAATTTTATAAAATTAATTTAATATAATATATATATTATATATTAATTAATTATATAATATATTATATATATATATTAATTAATATATATATATATATATATATATTTATAATATATAATATAATATATATATTAAATATATATATAATATATTATTATATTATATATATAGTAATATCGTCATTGTTATAGATTTATATAGCTCATAAATAGAGTTTATTCTAAAAAAAATATTGAGAATTATATTATCAATATACGGTATTGTGTATTTATAATAACATATCCGGATTATATAATAATAATAGTGAGTAAAATTATACTATTATTAAATAATTATCATAAGAATAACAATAATAAATATATAATAATTATATATATATACGATATTTATGATAATAATATAATAAGTATATAATAGTATATATATAATATATAGAACTATAAATTATTATAATATTTATAAATTATTATATATTATTAATATTATTAGGAGACCAATCTTACAACTAATTAACATATATTTTCGGTGACTAATTTCTTTGATAATATAATTATAATTTGTAACACCGAAAAGTGTTATTGGTAGTTATGTTTTATCGGATTATCATTATTATTATTATTATTATTATTTATTATTATGATTATTTATTATTATTATTTTATTATGTATTTTTTATTATATATTATTTTATTATTAATTGCATTTTTTATATTATTATTATATTATTATTATTATTATGAAGGAAATGATGACGTATTTTTATTTCGAATGTAGCAAAAATAATAAATAGTAAGGAGGGGTAATTATTAATTATTATTATATGATTATTATTTATTTTGTTAATTATTTATTATTATCATTTATTATTTAAGTAAATTATATTATTATTATTAATTCATCTATTGATTATCTAGGTTTCATAGAGAGTAGTAGTGTAGTAGTATAGTAGAGTAGTAGTGTAGTAGTAGTAGAGTGTAGTGTAGTAGTAGTATAGTATGCTTATATACGAGGATTCATCATTAATTACCACCACAACTTATTATGTAGTATTATTAAAATTTTTAATTAATATTATATTATTATTAATTATTATTGGATTATTATTATTATTATTATTATTATTATTATTATTATTATATTATTATTATTATTATTATTGATTATTGATTAATATGATGATGATGATGATGTGTTAAATTATTATTATTATTATTATATTATTATCTATTCTTATTATTATTATTAATTATTATTATATTATTATTATATTATTTATTATTATTACTTCTATATACCATTAAATTTTAAACTGCATTTTTTAATTTCATTTCCCTACTTTGCACGTGATTAAAAATAAAAGTAACCGTCACATGAGAAAAAAAATATATACAATATTAATTTTGAGCATTCCAGAAAGTAGTATTAAAAATTTAAGACTATTTATTATTTATATCCATATCCTATAATATTAATTTTTTGTTTTATGCGCACCTCGACGCTAAATAATAGAGGGTTAAATCAACAAAATAAAAACCACATTGGGGAAGCAGGATGATCTTAGACAAGCCTGATACGGGCTAACGTCTGGCTAAAGAAGTAAGTGACGTGCTTGTATTGATTCATTATTATTATTATTATTATTACTTATAATATTATATATTAATTATTTGATTATTAATTATTTTTTATTATTTTTATATTCTTATTTATGTATTATTTAATATTACAAAGAATATTATGTAGATTTTATTAAATAATAATTTTTATATCTTTTAGTATCCAAATGTTTTTATTATTAATATATTATTATTATTATTATTATATTATTATTTATATTATATTATTATTATATTATTATATTATTATTAGTTATTAGATTAAAAGTATTCTATTACGATTATTGCAAGCACGCCTTACAAAAAAGATTGTTGGTTGATTATTATTAAAGCCTGTAAAAAATATGGTTTAAAATACGTATTCTATTAGTTCACATAACCAAAGTAGATTTTCCTCATTTCTCCTTTTTTTTTTTTTTTTTTTTCTTTAACCCAAATCAGGCACAGCGACATAATTGCTAGTTTCCCTGACAGCAGGCAACGAATAAAATAACACCGAGTCACGTAAGACCATCATCCTACAGGTTCAAGCATCACAAGTTGTATACCACATAACACAAATGGTAAAGAAGCTAACTGTAAGATTCTGCTTTTTCATGAACTTAGGTACCCTTGCGTGACACAAACATTTTCTTATTCAGAGTATGTGTAATTTAATTACACGGCCTCCTCAGTCGCATAGTGTACAATGCTACTCGACATAGGCAGCAAAAGAGACAGCAACTCAAGGTATATTCTAATTGGTGCGATGGAACGCGGAGAGAATCATGAGCAAATTTGTATATTACATACACGCAGAGACCAGTTGACTTCACTTATTAGAAAACAAAGTCCAAAAACTTGAATCAATGTTAATGACCTCTTTTTTTTTTGTTTACTGCGCACTATTCCTGAGCATCAGTCCAGCAGAATCTTGCCGTAGCCCGTAAAAAAATACAATAAAGAATGCACATATTTCTCGAAGGGTCACCAATGTTATACACGGAATAGCAGTAGATATATAGAGCTTTCCCTCTAACTTTCTTATAATCGTCGCTATTTGTGATGAATATAAAATTTATCTAATTTATTTATTTTTTTCTGGAATATAAAAATATACAAGTCATAAAAACGTTTACCATACTAGAAAGTGTAAACTGTAGAGTCTTTTCGTACAGGTTTCTAAACAAAACGGAGCCTAACAGAGGCCTAGCCCCCCCCTAAGAAAATATTGCTCATCTAATATGATATTGAGCTAAAAACCAATTGACATTTATAAATTAAGACTGGAGATATATTAAAAGCAAAACATGTAATAGACTCGTCCTTAATCTACTGACGCACTTGATATGATAGTGAAACTTCCGGACGATCTGAAATGAATGTCGCGGTTAGATCCGAAGAATAGAAAGACTTGAGTAACTAAATTGAAAATTTGCTTTTAAATTTGAAGAGCAACATAAACTCTTTGTCAACCTATTTTATCTATTTAATAAATTCATACTCATGGTGTTTTTACATTATATATTAATATTATTTATTAATTTCATTACAAGAATAATTAAATATATTTAATATAAAGTATAAATAAATTATTAATATATTTATATTTGAAAATTTAGCATAATATAATAAGTGTAATATATATATATTAAAATAATATATAATTACTATTTATTAGCAATAAAGATATTAAACAAGAAATTTGCAAAAGTAACAGCGCCTTTAAGATATGATTTATATATTATTATACTGCAATTATAATTTCCATTATTAAATGTCTGAATTTGCTAATGTTGTTTTAGTTTCACCACCATTGATTTTTTAATTTGCTTCATTAATTTTTATTCTATTACTTTAATATTGCAATTAACTTATCTATTTATGTGAAATCATAAATTACCATAAAATACCAATGGTTTTGGATTACATTGGAGTTAATCAAATATAAAAATATAAAAATAAATAGGCAAGCACATCAACTTAATTAAAAAATTTAACCTTTACTTTCCTTTGTAAATGCAGTATGTCATCAACTCTGATATATCTGTATGTTGCTGAAATTTATTTGAATTTTAACGACTCTAGAA
Source organism: Trachelipus rathkii (assembly GCA_015478945.1). Taxonomy (NCBI): domain Eukaryota; kingdom Metazoa; phylum Arthropoda; class Malacostraca; order Isopoda; family Trachelipodidae; genus Trachelipus; species Trachelipus rathkii. The sequence goes on from JABUQX010102708.1 coordinate 12,400, forward strand.
TTAGAACAAAATATGAAGGATATATAAAAAGGATTCAAAAGACTAAAAATTTGAGGAAAAACTTTCACTTGTGAAACACAAACACCGTTGAATCAAATCATGGAAAAATCAATTTCTCAACGATCTTTTTCAAACAAGCAAATTCTTCTCTTCTAATCATTGGAGCTAATGTTGACACCAGTGATAAGTATCGTCCTTATTATTTAATATACCTTCCCCTAGCCATCTCTAAATCACTACTCTACTATTTTTTATTTTTTCCCAAAAAGTGAGGTTTAATTTATACAAAAAGAAAATAAATTGAGGAATGATCTGTTACAAGTACATTAATAGCCTAGTTGAATAACGTCCACTGTGATCACAAATGTTTTAAATGGGGAGATTTAGATTTAACTTTTTCTTCTCAAGCATCTGAATTTTTGATTTTATAGCGTCTACTTCTGTCAAGCTTTCAGTTTTAAATCTTTCTCTGCTCTCTTCCAGTTTATTGATCTGTATGGATAATTTTCTTTTTTTTTTCAAACATTTTTATTCTCTTCGTCTTTTTGTGGTTCTGTTTGGACTCTTTGAGATGTTCTTCAATATCTCCTATGGGGCAGCTCTTACATTTGTTAACATTTTTTGAGTGATAGGAACTTTATGAATACTTTCTGAGATTTTATAGCATTGTGCACTGTTCTTTGAAGAAATCAGACTGTTCTTTCAGATTCTCCACTAAAATTGCTTTATTTACAGAAAAACCCTCCTTCCACTGTCGCTTTCCATGCGAAAATAACAGTCCTAATTTAATAATTTGCCAACAATTCACCATAAATATTGATTCCAGATTAACTATTGAAGAAAAAAACTTCAGTCTCTTAGAAGGGCATCTCCATCCCAAAAATATTTTGAATTTTAATTCAATGGGTAAAATGAGCTTCACTGCAAAGTAGAGTGTATTGTGCCTTTTGCTTTCTCAACAACAGAATCTATTGATTCATTATTGTTGTTTCAATGCCTCCAGCCAATAAATGCAAATTCTTTGTTTCCCTTGTTCTGGCTAATGAAAAATTATACTAGGACCAATCTGATTTACAATCGGTTGAGTATGATTAGAAGTTGATGGAATGGCATAATTTTCAGTGCACACACTTCACTAATATTTGTATTATTAGAACATGTAACAAAAAAGTTTTTCAATGATGGTTGGTCTACTGAGTTTTGATTAAATTCAAATGGGTTTTCCCTCTTGAATGGGAAACTACAGCTTGGCGTCCCATGTTAGATAGATCAAAGTTCTTTTTACATACTTTACAGTAATGCCTTGGAACTATCAGGTCCTTTACCCAACCACCCAATAAACTGTGGGTTCAGTTTGACGTCCAACCACTGGTCGTTAAAGTTAGTTTTTTTGTTTGAAGTCAATTTATAAATAAATAATTACTTTCGACTGCACAAAAATCCAAATTCACTTCGTCAAACCTCAAAAAAAAACACCTCAAAAAGTACAAATCCCTAAAAAGAAAAAAGATATAAACAGATTAAGTCATACAGTCTAAAACACATCCATATACCAATCACCTTCAATCGGAAGGATGAACTTGGAACAACCTCTACGGACAGAATAGGAAGAATAGTAGGTAATAATGAACTAAAAATAGAAAGAAACAGGATAGAAATAGATTTAGGGAATGTCATTCCTTGCCCATCCTTTTCATTCACTTATCAAATATATCTCTCATTCCACAATTATACAGCAAGGAAATAAAATATATCAAAAATATGTAACTAGGTCCATGGATCATTCTTCATGTTTTAAAATTTCCCTGACTTTCAGCATATCTTAAAACGTTTCCCTGACCTTCCCAGACCAATTTTTTTTCCCTGACTTTCCAGAAAGTGTGAACCCTAGACTAAGCCAAATTGGTGGATTTTTAGTTACAGTAATTTGACAAGCCCTAGGGTGCTTTGTGGATTTGCATGAGCATGTTTGGTTAGTGAGTTGACTGGGACAGTCTCGATAGGCCCATGTGGCTTCTTACTGTCTCTATATTTCTAATGTTCTAATGAATGTCTGTGGACAGTATCACCTAAACTAAAGAATTTTTTGAAGTTGTATCTTATGTTCTCGAGTTAAGAGATGCAGCCCTAGTCTGGTTCTTGGTTTTCGTTTTGTTCAGGATGTATGGCCATCGGGAAATAAAGACGTCATAAACCGTTGAGTTAGGTTTTATCAAAATATAATATTAGATTGTAGTTTTGTATATGTGAAAATGAACACCGGTGAAATGGTAGAACTGTAAACGACAAAAGTTACCAAGATTTCTAATAGCACACAAGTAATCTTTGGAGCAAACTTTAAGACAACCAATCTACTTTAATGAGATTGGAAATAAATAAAAAATACAAAAAATATATCGCTATTAATCAAAATGTAATGAAAAATATACATACAAATTAATAAAATATCGAACAATTTTCACGGGTCGACGGAGATTTTGATTTGTTTAAAATCAATATACCGATTTTTTAATTGACTGCATCCAGGGCAGTTTGACATATATTAAAAAATATCGATTATCAGAATAGTGAAACTATTTAATATATCGAGCACACCCATTTTTAATTTTCATCCATCTGCATCGACAAAAGGCAAAATGTGTATTGGACGGCCTCTAAAACATGACGTGCTAATCGGCGTTATCAAGATTTTTACTGTATATATATCTCTTTCTGTTTGTTTTCATTGGCATTTGAAAGAAAATCAATGACTGATATTTTAGAATAGTGAATAAATTCCCTTTGTTGTAATATCTTCAAGATTGAACACTAAGAATATTAAGGACAGAAGAAGGTTAAAGTTGCGCATTTTCGAAGATGTTATAGTTATGGAGAGATAAAGGAACTGAGATTTATAGCATATTCTCTTTGGACCCAATCAAAAAATCCGGGAAAGTTCAAAAGTTAATTGATATAAGGTTACCTTCCAAGCATGAGCTGTTTACTGTTGGGTGGGTGGAGTCGTTGGCATAGGAGTAGATAGGAGATAAAGTAATATAGTAACTATCATTAATGAAAAGTAGAAAGAAAGTTCAAAATGGGACAGAATCATGAGGAACACCACCCTATTAATAGATTTAAAAGATGAATGATGGTTTTCTACAGCAGCTGCTGTAGAATGACCAGAAAGGATATCAGTGAGAAAGATAGATATCGAAAGATATATCATCAAAGATTTGTGACAAACTCTATCGATTCCTTCAGATATATCCAGCGCTACAACAATGGTTTCACAGAAATGCCGGAGAGCGGAGAACTAAGAGTCAAAGAGAAGGGAAAGAAGATCACCAGTAGAGCTCCCCATACGGAAGTCGTACTGCGATCGGAAATAGATTAGAAGATTTAAGAGGTTTCCAAATCTTCCTGTTAAGAATAGATTTAGATGTTAAAAATGTTAAATGTATACTTAACATTCTTAACTTAAGGATAAATTCAAAACTTTGTATTGTGCGTTGTTAAACAGTAGAGGGTTGAGAGGATTAACCTCCTGCGGCACACATTGAGTAAACCCAAGTCCAGTAGAAAGGAAAGGTTAAAATTGATAGGCATAGACGAAAAATTTTACCCAGGCAATTGGTGTAAGCTCGATTGGAATCGCAAGTTTTGAGAACTATAGGAGGTATACTATGAGGACCATGCGCGGAAATTTCTTTTTGAGAAGAAATTACATTTTAAGGCACTAATGAGTTGGAGGGTGGTGGAATGGAGGAATAGCTCCGAAATTGTCTAATTTAGAATTAGAGGCAAATATTTGAATGAAGAATTTAGCTTTAGCGGAAGGCAAAATGGTAGATGTGTCTTCGTAATATGCTATACGAAGGAAGGAGGAAGAAGCATTAATGATATTTTTTAAATATGCCAGAAAAAGCTTGTGGAAGATAAGAAAATAATTTTTAGTCACAGAAATAGATTTGCAGGATTCCGGATGAAATGTACTATATTCCTAAAGTCACCATGCTGTGGTGAATACCACAAGAACAAGTAGAGTTAAACATAAATTTATTAGTTTTAGTTGAACAGAAAAAAAAATTTGAAATGTACGTATCCATGCCAGAGAATATCACCTCGGTAATGCGTCCAGAAAACTCCGAGGAACTCCTTTCCACCGAAGCAGTAATCATAATAAAAACAAAGTTGTACTACCGCAAGTCCCGTCAGTAGCTGCACCAAAGCGTCAAAAACGTTTGTTAGCCGTAGGATGGGTATTTCCTGCGGAAGATTTGAAGAGATAGAACAAGGTGCATTTCGTGATACAAAGGTGATCGAAAGATAAGGAGAAATATTGGAAGTTTAGAAAAGGTCTAGTATAGAACTGCAACAACAGGATCAAAGTTATTTTCGGTACAGATATGATAGTCGAGTTTACCAGCTGTATCTTGAGAATTAGAAGGAAGCCATTGGCGATAATGAACAATAAAATTTCCAAAGATAATGATTACAGAAAAAAAATGAAAATATGAAAGAATATGTTTTGTTTTGGAGTTCAAGAGATCAATTTAGGATAGTCATTTAAATTATGAGACAGACGTATAGAACAAATATATTTAGTAGTAGATTGGCAAGAGAACCTGAGCAATAAGGTAAAATAAATCAAATATTATTTGAAAGAGTTGGCAACCAAAACGCCCAAGTACCTGAGTACTGGTAGTGAATAAGATGTGAGATCTAGAGAAAAGACTATTACAGAAATTAATGAAAGAAGTGGACCGTGTACTAGAACCGACTAGCAATTCCGTGGCTACAAATTCTCATAGGGATGGCACGGAAAAAAAATAAATTGATATAAATCAAGTGATTTTTTCCCTTTATTTTTTCATCAAAAAAATCATGATTTTTTTTTTTTTTTTTTTGCTTATATATATATATTATATTATTATTATATATATATAATATACTTATATATATATATATATATATATATATATATATTATTTATTTATATATATATATATATTATATATATATATATATATATATATATATATGTATATATATATATATATATATATATATTATATATATATATATATATATATATATATTTATATATTAATTTTTTTTGTATATTTAATTTTATAATATATATTTAAGTGATTTTAACTTCAATAAGAAATAAAAATTAAAATAATAATATTATATCAAGGCTACTCTGTTCCAAATTTCTACACTATGTCAACAAAGGATCATGTTTTAAAACAGGTTTCTTTATTTCTGATGCAACATTTAATCCATATTACAAATAATTCAGATGTTACTATTAAAGTATTTATTAATCGACCCTTATTCACCATTAAAATTATCGATATTTCAAATTTCGAATATTTTTATATATATTATGAAGTTTTTAAAATATATTTTTTTTCAATTTTCAACAACTATTGGCCTTGTAACCGAATAAGTCCGAAACTCCTTTAAGTGTTGCTGTTTCATTGTGTCATAGACTATAAGGCCCTATTTTAAGATTTTTGATTTACATAGATTGAATAAATCGAGAGTTCAAACTAATCCTATAGTCCGAACTTAAAAAAAGTTTGTCTACAATTTAATTTCGCGTGCACGAAACGACATTAAAAATAAAAAAATCAAAAAATCAAAAAATCCAAAAAATCAAAAAATTTATTTTTTTCTCAAAAAACTAAAAAAAATCACCATCCTGCTGCATTCTCATGACAGAGACCAGTCATTCTCCTAATAGTGATGATTGGCGGGAAGGGGTAAGCCTGAGGGGCTATTTTTGGAAGCCGAGCCTTCCTATCATCTCCGAGGATATGTTTATTTACGCAGTTTTATAAATTATTTCAAAAAGATAGTGCAATATTGTAAATAGAATTCGGATGTTGTGGAGTACTGAGTAAGTAACTTCTATGTAGGATGAATGTGATGAGAAGCGCGAAATGGGGTGAACCATATATATATTATAGAGATTTTCTGTTGTCCAACTTAATGCTATGGAAATTTGCCAGCGTTATTATTGTTTATTTTTTTTTTGTGTTTCAAGTTTTCCCTTGTAATTAATAGTTACTACCCGATGGTCTTATGTGTATCAGCAACACTGTGAATCTTTACTGGAAATTTTGACTTTCAATCCTGGGTAAGAAAAGAAGTTGTTGCTGGAAGGTGATAATGTGATAATGACATATGGAATAGTTAAGTCAAAAGGTTGTATATTTTTGTGTTTACATGAAAGTATTTATTTTGTAGGCTTGTGCTGTTCCTAACTCGACCGAGTCTTACCACTAGATGAACCTAGGATTTGTGTAATTTGTTCCTCGAAGAGAAAACCTTAACGTTGTTAAGGTATGCTTAGTTTATTTTAGTAATTAAAACACTTTCTTACTAGTTATGTTAAAACTTAATTTACTATATTTTTTTGACATAATTTACTCTTATTAGTATAAGGAAAACTTGAATAGACAATTTGCATGTATAGTTAGACTTATTTCTTATTAGAGTATTTTTTACTTAGGTTTCTGGTCAGGGACCTTCACTCCATATCTAAATTTCTGGTCAGGGGACCTCATCTCGTATCTAAATTCTGGTCAAGGACCCTACCTCTTATAAACATCCAAGTGTTCAACTATTACCATTTTTCACATTTTTCAAGACACTTGGGACTCATCAGTACAACCAAGATTAGTAGAAATCAACTTATAATCCAAATGGTACATGTGTACCTGTGCTGAAATGACAATTTTATAGTCTGTAATTAATAGTTTGTATAATTTTATATTGCCTATTGTGGTTAGACCTGTTACCAAAAACAATTACTATTACCCTAAATTAGGTTTAGTGTGGTGTTTATTATATTTAACGCAGAAACATTAAGTAAAGCCTGTGAAAAGAGTGCTGAGACAATTCATGGGTTTTATAAACTAATGTGTTAACAAGTAGCCCATATAATCAGGTAACAGTGAAAGCAACCTGAAACACATAAAGCGGCATAGTTATTGGTGACTTTTGTAATGCAGCTATACTTTTTTTGAATTTATATATATTATATATATATATATATATAGTATATAATATATATTATATATATATATATATTATATAATATATATATATATTATATATATATATATATATATATTATATAATTATATATATAATTATATTAATACATACAAATACATTGTTTTCCTTCTAATTGAGTGAAATTTAATTCCAGAATGTTATTTTAAATATTCTGTGATGGTATACTCCGTAGAATAACCATTTCTTGTATATATAAACTCAAATAAAAATATACCCGTGAATAACCATTTTCTTGTACTATAAACTCAAATGAAAATATAGCCGCCCGTTGAGAACAACTATTTTCTTGTATAATGAAACTTTAAAACTCATAAATTATATAAATTACAAAAATATACATACACTAACAAAAATAAAATGTTAGCTGTAAACAACCATTTTCTGGTATACTTAAACTCAATATAAAATATACCCCAGTTTACTGAACTTAAAAGATTACTTCGTTTTGATTATTGTCCCCAAAGAAAGAGATAATAAATAGTGTAGTTTTGTTTAAAGTTAAATTCAAATATTTTAATTATTGAATGTAAAGGGTTAACTTTTTGTATTTTATACCAATTCCATATAATATAATGTATTGTAAATATACCAGATTTTTAAATACACCTACCACTTGTTGTTATATCCTTCATATGGTTTTGCATGTGGATACCCTGTTCTATCTTCCTGGGGCCTTGCGGACATAACTGAAAGAACTTGTAGTCTCTATATTCTTACTTATTGTTGATAATAGAACTATTGTACCCTCTTCTATCTTACACTGGGGGTCTTGTGGACATCACTGACAGAATTAGTTTGTTCTATATTGTTACCATCTCTAAATAGAATTATCCTACTAGAACTACACTATTTTTTTTATAACCATTAGACCACCATTTGTACACTTGTTAACAATTTCTTGGTTGCTTGTGGATCTTTGGGATCTCCAACTATTTGAAAAGTACTAAGGTGTGGTTAAACCCTCACATTTTTTACCCTTACTAATTTTATACTATTACTAAATTTACTAACCCTCTCATTCTTGCATGTGTCTGTATCTCTGGTTTCCTCTTTCTCTCTGTGTTGATTCTCTTGGAGTCATTGCCTGAGTAGTGGTGGAGGCCTGGTGCAGGTGAAGTGGAACTTGCATGGCATGTGCATGTGTCTTAAAATTTTGAGAGACATTGGTGTTTTTTTTTGTGTGCTGTTGAAACCAATTGAAACACAGAGGGTTGGTTTGTGAATTTAAAATTTAAAGGAAATAATGGGGAGATGACCTAAATAATTTAAAATAAAGGTAAATATTCATCGCCTCTGGCTAATACACCCATCCTGAGCACCATTATATTTTTCTAATAAGCTTATTTTTCTTTTATTTTCATGTGATTGCTTGCTTGGGAGATCGTGATTGCATCTTGTTCAGCTTGTCGCATGTTTCATTTTGTCCGGTCTTTGCAGTGGTCGCGGATAAACTATCGCTTTTTCTTGCTTGACGGAAGGACTGAGGTGGCTGATCGAAAAGTGAGTATACAGCAACTATATTTTTTTTGTACGATTAGGCCTTTATTTATTATAAAATCGCTTTCCTGTGTAACATACGTTTCTCTTTTGTCTCATTGTCCTAATCACTCACTCTCATCAGTCAATGATCATCTTATTAACAATACACAATAACCCTAAAATCCTCCACCCTTATATTGGTAGCAGAGCGTAGTTGCTGATACTGCTGCTCGTGAGACTACCTCTTCCTTCCTATTTTGGTTTGTCGTTGTTTTTGTTTGTTGTTGTTTGTTCAAATAATGGCTGATGAAAATTTAACAGGTGACGAAACACTCCCCGATACCAAAGGAGGAGAGAATGTCATCTAGTTGCCACCAAATTTAGAACAAGATCTTAATGCTCTTAGAACAGAGCTTAATGGAGATATAGAACCCATTTCTGAGTTGTTATACACAGGTGAAGGGGAAATACAGCAAGTGATCCCAAACGGTTCCATCCCAGAAAATGGAATAACTAGAGAGCAATTGGCTCAACAATACTCTCTATCTAATGATCTGAAGGATCGGATGGATAGATTAACGAGAATAACAGATTCGAAATTTACCACACAGGGAGATACCCAGCATCAGAGACAATCGTCTTCTACTATGGTTTCTCAAGGCCAGCCTACTCAGTCATCTTCGGCAGAACTACTTCCATTCCCAATTTCAGACAGAGATTGGTTAAAAGCTATCTATCGTCAGAATCAAGAAATGATAATGGCCTTGACTAAAGTGGTTTTATTACTGGAGAAGAATACTCCTAATTCTAACAGAATGATTCCTGTGGGTAAATACTCATTGGAGAACGGAGAACCGTTTCCACAATTTTTACAACGATTCGAGGAATATGCCTCAATAACCTACCCCAGAACAACAGCTGAGGGGTGGCGAACACACCTAGGAATGTATCTGGAAGGTGACATTAAGAAGGTGTATGATGTATTAATGAAAAATAATGCGGGTTATACAATAATTAAAGCCCAACTAAATGAATGGTTTGTTGATCATCTAAGCAAGAAGGTGAAAACCCATTTAAAGAATTTCAATGAGGCAAAGATCCTCCCACATGAAACAATACCTCTCTATGCCTTAAGATTGCAAGGTTTAGCAGAAATGGGTTTTCCAGGATCTGATGTCAAAAATATTAAAATGGTCAGAGAAAATTTGGTCGGCAGCCTGCCCATTGATATACAAGAAAAAGTGAACGCTTCTATAGTGGTGTGTGAAATTGCTATGAATGGAGTTCCACTCAGTTGAGACGGATTAGTGAGACATAACCCAGCACTATAAAGGTTATGAACTTAGTGAGGAACAATCCTATGTATGTGCCAACACCCTAAACAAGAGTGCCTGAGAATTTGCCTTCGGTCTCCGGAGGTGATTTGAACCTCACGTCAACGCATCCATTTCCTTACAGGTTAAACCTCCAATTTAATGACACAAAAGAATATTACTCTCAAAGAGATATAACCCAAAGACCACAGTCGAATTTGGGTTCTGAACAGTATGGACAGCAGATGTACTATGGTCAAACAAGAGTTTATTATGGAAACTCTTATCAGTGTAACCCGAACCCTAATATAACCAGATCATACTCTACCCCAACATTTGCTCAGGTTGACGCACAACCACCTATACCCAATACATCTATTAATGAGTTTCCAAGAACTCGTGCTTCCACAATTTTTACAACGATTCGATATAATCGAAATAATCGTACTTTCTATGCCTCGAAACGGGGCCCACCATCTCCTAAACAAAGGAGGCAACCGGCACAACAAATAAATACTTCTATAAGTTCTAACGTACAGCAGAGACCATCACCTGCTTCTCCACAGTACCAAACGCAACAACCTTGGTGGGCAGGAAGTGATCTCTCTTGCAAGTATTGTAAGCAGCGTGGACACCTTGTTAAAGATTGTCCATCACGACCGTATTGTCACTTTTGCGGAAAAAGAGGGCACATCTTTGATGAGTGCTACCTACGCATGAATAAATGTATTCGATGTGATCAAGATGGACATGTTCAAAACTGTCCGCAAACCAGGCAAAAACAGCAGCAATGTGATTCTACTCCACGATGTCCCTTCTGTCAAGGGGATCATCTGGGAATGAATTGCTCGCAAAAGATACCATATTCAAAAAACTAATTAGCTCTGTGGGAGTGGCCCACCTGCAGAGCCTCAGCTGCTGTTACAAGAAAGTCCAAAACCACAAAGAGATAACAAGCGACATCCATTGAATGTAGGGTCACCGTCAATGCTTTCATCAACTGAAACTGACAATTCAGAAATAATTCCTGAATTATTGCAGGTAAATTCCCAGTCCTTGATTATGGGATAGATTTTATAGACGATTCTCCAAAAGTACTAAATGATTCTCCTGTAAAAGCATGTATCACAACTCATAAAACAAATAACTCGAATGTTGATGTTTCGGTCAATACCGACCCTTCTTTATCTTCTCAAGTTTTAACCCATCATGGGTCTCTAGGAACCCCAGTCAGCATTGACTCTCCATTGTCGAAAAATATACTCCAACCGGAGTCTCTAATAATAAACAAAAATACAATAATAACCGGCCCAAAAGGTCCCATTTCTTCAGCTTAGGATTACTCAATCCCTTCTAGAAGAAGCCTTGGTAATAGGTGTTATAATTGATAATTCTTCTCAAACGGAACTGTTAGAAGCTTTGGTTGATACTGGAGCATCTGTCAGTATTATCACCAATCGAACTTATAAATTATTGGATCCGTCTAAATATCCTTTGAAATCTACTATATATACAGGTCTTCGTGGCATCGGTGACGTTGTTTTTGAAGTTATTGGTGCAGTTACGATATCTCTACATCTTTCTAATAGCTATTGTACAAAGGCCAGAGATTTTGTCGTTGTGTCTGTCGGATGAAGTTGTTTCATATGGTTTAGTTATAGGTTATGATCTTTTACGTACTGAAAATATATTACCTGATCTAGCTAATAAAGAATTGATTACACGACATAAAGATATTCTTTGTGGTTATAGCAAAGGATATTCGGACCAAAAATGGTCAAGAACATGCAGCTAAATTGGCCCACGGGGTAAACATACCTTCAAACAAATGGATTGAGGTATCGCTTTTGCAAGAAAGTTGGTTTCCAGAACCCTCTCATCCAGCTCTTTTGTTGTTCACACCTAGTGAACAGAATCACTGTTTCATGGACCATGCTGTCACTCCATATTCACCCAATACTCCGATTAGGTTACCTTGTTATAATCTAACTAATAACAATATAAAAATTAAGCAAGGTTATACCTTGGGTACATTTTCTATACTTACTATAAATCCCAATCATACCATTCCTACACATATAGTTGAACTAACTCAGAAATTACAAAATACATACAAAGAATGGACACCCGCAAATCTTTATGAGGCTTTTGACCTGGATTCCACCGATCTAACCCAAGAACAAAAAG
>JABUQX010102709.1:0-20000 GCA_015478945.1 Trachelipus rathkii
AAAAAATTATAGAGAAAATAATAAAAAAATTGTAAAAAAAATAAACTCACCAAAACCAGTTTTGTTCAGCATTTAAGTGTAAGATGGAAAGTTATTAGAGCGTCCTGGGTGTTCTCCAACACCATGAGAGACCAAACCGCCTCTCAAACGCGAGTAACCCTCTTCCTCTTTGTGATTTTCTTTCCGCGAAGGAATGAATGACTAATTTGTTTTTTACCACTGGTGAAGAGAGTTATAACCTCTGCAAGTTTACTCGAAAAAAAAAAAATTATAAAAGAATAAAAAAAAAAATACAAAGAAGCAAAAAAAGAAAAAAAAAAATATAAAAAGAAAAGTGAAAAGAGATTACCTCATAAACGCAGTAATTAATCATAAACAGTTATGTTTTCTAAGCACAACTCCACAAAAAAAAAACTATAACATATCTAATAATAAATTGGGTATACTCTCAAAATTAGACTATTAGAATATTTATTAAGTATTAATGAAACAAAAAAGAAAATCGTTACAACTTAAAATATATGTACATGCTAAGAAATTTTATTATAAACAACTAAAGGAAGGTAATTTTTGTTTTACAATGAAGGGTATATATATATATATATATATATAGTATATATTATATATATATATATATATATGATATATATATATATATAATAATATATATAATATATATAATATATATATATATATATTATATATATATAATATATAATATTATATTATATATAATATATATATATATATATATATATATATAATATATGATTAACAAAAAAAAGTTTTTTAAAGTTTTTTTTAAATAATTGCAACCTTTAGTATACTAACAATAAAGAAACAAAAAAAATCTTTTTATCTCTAAAGCTTATATTAATAATTTTATTGGTTTATATGTAAAGCTATGGTTTTATAATTTATTTTCGTACTGCCTGTAACTTTTTATTTTAGACGTACAAAAAAAAAAAAAAAAATTTTACTTAAATCACTTATTCTAAATATTTTCATCCCGAACATTGTCTCCATACTCTTATCGTACAAAAAAAAAAAAAAAAAAATATATATATAATTATATATATATATAATATATAATATATATATAATATATATATAGTATATAATATATATAAATATATAATTATATATATTATATATATAAGATACTATATATACCGTATATATATATAATATATATATATATTATATATATATAATAGTAATATATATATATATAATATATATATATTATATATATATATATAATATATATATATATATATATAATAAATATATATATATATATATATTATATATTATATATACCTCCACTACGTAATCTTAATTATTTAAAATATTAAGTCTATAGTATAACCCACACAATTTTACAATATGTAACAGACTTTATTGGTCTTTTGTATTTCAACACCAAAAAAAAAATCTATAATGCAATTAAATTTAAGCTGAATAAAAAAAATCTTTACACTAAGTGGTGTAACCTATTCACCTTCATTGTTTTTCCAAAAGAGTTTGAGGTGTCTACGTTTAACTGTAAACGGTCACTATAATATAGCACTTTGGGGGGGTTTGATGCAATCAATCACTAAGTTTACAGTTCACATATATTGTCTTTGAACGAACGCAGAATCAATCACGTCTTAATTCAAAACATGTAGTGGTTGAATTCAGAGTCAATCAGTTCCTAGCCATAAAATATGTAGTTTTTGAACTCAGAGTCAATCAGTTCTTAGCCATAAGTAGAGATGTAAGTGAATAAAAAACGACCGGTTTTTATTAAAAAAAACATGATGAATAAAAACAATTTGATTTTTTCGTTTTTTTGTTTTTTTGTTTTAAAAAAAGTTTCTTAAAGTCATGTATTTATCTTTAAGTTTCATAAATTTATTTAACTAATAAAGAATTATAAACAGTTCTTTACCTATATAATTATACTGTAAAAAAAAAAGCATATTAGAGATAAAACATTTTTTTTTGAGTTTAAAAAAAAAAAAAAAAAAAAAAAAAATATGCCAAGTTTATTCAACATTACACTTCTTACCTTTGAAGCGTAAAAACTGAAGAATGTACATGAAATAAATATGATCATATGAGAAATGAGTCATATGACTATAATGTATATTTACTTACACAAATAAAGAATATAATATTAAGTACCATAAGTTAGTAAATATATATATTCCTTAAACTGAAGATTACTAAGATTTCTAAAGAACATCAAAGGGCCTCATTAATTCCGATGTTCTACTGCTTCGCATCTGAATCCTCAACCTGTTTCCCAATCATCCTCTACTGATAAATCTGATTCCTCATCCTCATATGCTATATTTGTGGAAGAGAAGGAGGAGTCAGACTGACTCAAAGCTATGGACAGAGGTGTCTTTAGATTTGGTTTTATCAGACTTCAATGTCCTTACAGAGAAACCTGAGCTACCTGACTGAGAACTCTGGCTGATAGTGTATATGGTTTCATGGTATGAATTTGATGACGTTTAACTACAACCAACTTTTACATTAATTTGAAAAATGTACCGGAAGGCTCTGCTGCTCCGTCTCTGTCAATTTCAAATTATGACTTATGAATAATAGCTTTTCTGGATGTTCATTTGTGAGCCTGATTCTTTTTTTTTGAATGGATATTTGCATGTGCTGAGAACTTCTCTCACATGCAGCTGAAGTAAAATAATATATATATATATATATAATATATATATATATGTATATGAAGAGATATATAGGGTAAATATATATATATATATATATATATATATATATATATATATATATATATATATATATACTAAATATACCGTGGATATATAATTATATATTATTATATTATACATGTTTATTCCCGCTTAAGCGGGGTAGTGGTACGTGCAGCTCCCCTAATTCAAATTTTCCTTCATCTCGCCCCACCCACCTCCTCCATTCCATTCTATCTCTCGCCAAAACCCTACCTTCCTACCCTCATCCCTCTCCCTTCCAGCATTTCCTTTATTCCAACCATCCACCTCCTTCTCGGTCTCCCCCTTCCTCTTCTTCCTATCCCCTCCGCTCCCAAAACTCTCCTAAACCACCCTCGTGCCTCCATTCTCTTCCAGATTGTCCAAACCATCTTTTAACATTCCCTTCTCCGCTCTTCTCACCAAACCATTTTTCCAATCACATCTCTCTCTTATCACCCTATTCCTAATCCTCTCTCTTTTGCTAACCCCACATAACGCTCTCAACCCTTTCATCTAAAACACTTCCAACTTCTTCTTGAACCTAGCATCAACCCCATGTTTCCACACCCATTAAGTACCGCTGGAAAACAAATTGTTTTCAAACAACTTAATCTTAATTAATTGTGATAAATCTCCCCCGTTTCCATTAATCCCCCAGACCACTCAATTGCTCTCATTCCTTCTTCCTCTCTGATCTAATCTCTTCCTTCATCCCTCCTTCCTTACCCAAATCCATTCCTAAATATCTGAAAACCTTTACTTCTAAAACTACACCTCTTACTCTAATCTCTAACCCCATCCCCTCATTTGTTTTCCTCCTCCTCAAACACGAACACTTTACTCTTACCTGGGTTTATCCTAAGACCCTTTGTCCACCACACCTCTCAAACTCCTTCACCAAATACTACAGCCCTTCTGAATTCTTCGCCACAAGGCAGATCATCCGCAAATAGTATCATTTTCCCTTCCCATCTATCACCCCTATCCATCAATTCCACCCCTCTCCCCCCCCTCATCATTCATCTGCAGACACTCTCCATAAATAAAATGAAAAGCCACGGTGACATTAAACAATCCCTATCTTAACCCTCCTACCCGCAAACATCTCACTCTCCCCCCCTAATGCTCTCACACACATTCTTGCTATTCCTATAAAAATATATAATAAAATAATATATATTAAATATATAATTATATATATATATATATATAATATATATATATATATAATATTATATTATATATTATATATAGAATATAAAATATATATATAATATATAATATATATAATATATATATATAATATATATATATTATATAATATATTGACCTTATTATTGTCTTCACTAGGTTGAAAAGGAAAAAAAAACAAGCTGTTTTTTTCATGAAAAAAAAACAGCGCCTGAAAAAAACAAAGTAAAAATTGTTTTTTCGTTTTGTTTCAATTAATTAATGTGAAAATTTACATGTTGAACAATATATTATAAATTTAGGCAAATTATGCTCTAATTTGACATTTTTTGTTCCGAAATTTGCTATCAAGGTGGAAGCCCCTAGTTTGTGTTCAAAATTTTATGGGTTTTCCATATTTTATTTTATATTCTTAATTTGAAATTCATAATATTTTGTTTGTGCAAAAATTTATCAACAATGTTTCAGCTTTCAGTAACGTTTTTATCATAATTATTTAAATCAGAATTTAGAAATGCCACAGGCAAAAAGTCGTGTGACTATACTTAAGAAATAAAGGTTGCAAGACTCCCGCGTAAATATAACTTTTGTTATGTAGACGTTGCAAAAACTAGTATTATTGCCTCATAATCTGGAACTAGGAAATTCTGAAAATTTACCAACTGAGAGAGATGATTATGCTAAGGAAGCTAAGCTTAAGAGTCCTGTTACTGCCCCTGCTAATTCACACTGTCATTCTCACACATACTTCATACGCAACTGAGATATCAGACTTATTTAGTTATATCAAAATTAAAATTGGGCTGCATCCACAGGCTGATGAGCCCAGTTTATAACTGAGCTTGACAGTATCAGTACTCAGTAGGACTGGGTCTGTGGAGTGGGACGTTAGTGATTAGTGAATCAAAAGTGATATTCTAAAGCCAAATATTTAATTTAGTCATTCACACATCCTCCTTTCATTTACAATCTTGTAAATTTTAATTTCAATTATTTTTATTACTTCCATTTGCATCCCTTAATCACTTTGATTTTGTCATTCAGGGACTTCATGCTATATAAAATATGGAATATAACATTAAATTTAAAAAAGTAAATATTAAATATTATATATGATTACCACGTAAATACATAGTTTAAATATAAAGTAGAAGCCTACGAACAGCAGTCTGCAGGCTACAACCTACTGTAAATTGTAACGAAAACAATTGATAAAATATAAGAGAAAGGTAGTTCTGCTATTTATAAATCATAATGGAATATTTGTATTAATTTCAAGTATCCTATATTTGAAAAGTGAAAAATTGACTAAGTGAAATATCATATTAGCCTCTTTATATTTTTAAAAATACATTTAATGAAAAAAACGAAAAAAACTGAAAAAAACATGAAAAAAACGGTTTTTTCCCCAACCCTAGTCTTCACATTGAGCAATTTAAACAATCAGATTTATCAGTGATAGGAACAGTGTCAACTTGACGGTATTCTATTTGCTTTGCTCTTTTTCTGCCTTTGTAGACATTTGCATATCTTACTTTGCTTCCAATTTCCTTGATTTTGCTGTACTTCTACTCTCTTTCTGATTTCCCAAGTAATTTCATTTTTGTCATCACTGCATTTTTTTTTCTATTCGGTATGTGTTGTTCTTTCCTTGAACCATTATTGGCCACCTCAGTGAAGCACAATTTACAGAGTGCTCTTTTACCTTTGTATGTATGATTTTCCTTAACAGTAAATAGAGAATGGACAGGTGTTTGTTTTCTTCCAGCCATTGTCAAAAATTTTATGAGATATTATCAACTTAAACCATTTAATGTATATATATAACTTTAAATATATAATTAATTATTATCCTGTAACACCTGTTTCCTATAATAAACAAGGTAAATAATAAATATTTAGTAGAATGATATGATAAAATTTAAAGAAATTTAATAAAAAACAAAAAAAACGAATAAAAAACAATAAAAAACAAAAAAAAACGATGTTAAAAAAAACGATTTTAAAAAAAACACGTTTTTTAACAACTCTAGCCATAAGCCTAAAAATTTACACATTATCAATAACACTACTACCGGTATATGTTTAAAAATAAATACTTTTAAGTCAATTAGGTTATGTGAATGTACAAATGAGAATATTAATATATAATATCAACTGGTAACTTACCTCTGGTTAGCCAGAGGTTTTTATGTAGATAGAAATTTGTTCCAGTATACCAGTTGATTGCACCGTTGATAAACAGACAAACCTATAAGTTAGAAATATAACCCAACAATTAATGATAATTGAACATTTATCCCTAAAAATTCTTCCCTCTCCCCAATTTACAATATAGAATCATTCCTACCGATAAAGGAAAACGAATTCATCTGCTTCGTACAAGTTTCAAACAAAAGAATCTTCACAACTGTACAATTAATATCTTCAGCAGTTGTACTTCAGAAGTAGAAAGATAAATAGATATTCTTAGTTGAACTTTGAAACTGAAAAAGAATTCCAAAAATTTAGGATAAAACTTTCGTTCACAGTAGTAGATAGATATTAGAAATACTAATAGACTAATTTTTCTTTCTATCAGAATTAATCCATTAATCCAACTTCTGCAAATCTCCCTCTCTAAGACACCTAACTTTCCTATCTCTTTCAACGGTTCTCTCGTCTCTCCTGTTGACAATATAAACATCCTTGGCCTTAACATAAACAAAAAAATGTCTTGGAAACCTCACATCACAATGGTTGCTAGGGTGGCCTCAAGAAAACTGGGAGTTTGTTTAGATTGCGAGACTTTTTTCCTCTTCTTAGTGCCCCAGCTATACAGGGGCCTCATCCGCCCTTGTATGAGTACTGCTCTCATATCTGTGGGGGGCGGGGGCGGGGGCTCTGGTTTCACCTGGCTTTTGGATAGAGTCGAGTCAAAGGCCAAAAGGCTTATAAACTGCTTCTGCATTTCCAGTTCACTTGAACCCTCTATCTTGCGGCGCGATGTGGTGCTTTATCTCTTTTATAGGTACCGCAGCGGCATTGCTCGAAGGAACTTATCACTCGTGTACCACCACCTTTACGGCGCCCTCGTAGCACAAGGGTGCTGTGTCGGCGCATGATTTTGTGTTGATATTTGTAATTCAGGCATTTTCGCTGTGGTGCTTCCTCATTCTTTCCTGCCACCTCTGTTTTGGAATTCTCTTCCATCTTCTGTGTTTTCCTGCTGAATTAATCTCTCACTTTAAAGCCTGCATCTGTGCTCATCTGTGTAATTTGTGTTAGTTGAATAACTGAGTGTTCAAACACCCCCTCCTTAATAGGGCTCTGCCCGTGAGTGGTGGTTGACAACTGTAAAAAAATATATATATTATAGTATATAGATATATATATAAGTATATAATATATAATATATATATATAATATATAATATAATATAAATAATATAGATAAATATAGTATAGATTATGATATATAATAAAAAATTTTACTTTTCATTTTTGATAGAAGCGGCTCTTGTCACCACCGGACTATTGTTTACTTTTCTTTCACTAAATATACTTATAAAATTTAAATGTTTTTTTACCTTAAATGTTCTTCTTCTTGATGTAAAAAACAGAAGGTTTGGAGAAATAGCGCCTCGGAGGTACCTCCTAGAAACGCTTTATAAACATTTATTAATTTGCCATATATAAGGAATGCAATTATCGTTACAATGAAAGGCAGGAAACTCAAAAAGGGATTTGAAAAGGACATTTTAATCCTTTTAAAGTAACTTTTACTTAAAAACAGTTTATTAATGCAATGATCATAAAAGCGAAAACTATTATTGTAATACGCCGTGATCTTAACTTGTACAATTTAATTAATAATAACAGATACTTATTGTTTGTCTATTAAGTTACTGATATTTAATCTTAACTTTAATGAACCAGCACACTAAAATATTGATTACAGTGTACGTGTTCACCACCGGTTAAATACCGACATATTAAAAACTACTGAAATACGTGTTTACTGAGTATGTACTGATATAATACTAAAATTTTACTGAAGAAATTCTTTTACTGACTTTGGGGAAGGCACGTGACCAGCCCGTGGATTGATATGAAGAAATTTTTAAGCCTTTATTAATGACTCATAATACTGATATTTTTATACTGTGGTCTAAAATATAAAATGACCAAAATTTAATAGCTTTCTAAATAAATTTTCATACACTCCGGGCAGAGGATTGCTTCAAAAAGAGAAGCAATACCCTACCTTTGAGTTTACTTTAGCTGTGTGCCTGCGTTTCCTTAATGGTTTACTTCATTTAAAAACAACTTTTTTTTTTTTACCTTTTTTATTTAAAAACCTTAAATCTACCTTAAAATTACCCTAAACCAAACTTAATATTACCTTAAACCTAATTTTACTACTTTATTTATGCAATTTATTATAGATTTGACAAATTGGCTTGCATAAACTGCCTCTGTTTAAGAGCAGCTTTTCTCTGAGGTCTTATTGTATTGGCATTACTATCATTATTATTATTATTATTATTATTGTTACTACTAGAAGGACCAGGTCTGTTTCTGCTATCATCCTGTACAGGTGTTGTAGGTACAGGTGTTACATTTGATAAACTACCACCTCCTGTATTTAATTCGAGGGGGTAAAGGTTACTGATGGAATGCAACCCTACTTCACCAGAACCGGTTTTTAATTTTACTGATCTGATGTTATTATCGTGACCTACTATCACATCCATCACTCTGCCCAATTTCCAAAATGGACGTGGTTTATTGCTGTCTTTTATAAGAACCACATCTCCCACCTTTACTTTATCTTCCCAAATACCCTGAAACAAGTGTCTAGACCGCTCCCAGAGACTTAGGAGATACTCCTCATGCCACAAACGCCTGAACTCTTCATAGAGTTCATTTTGTTTTATGAGGGTAGAATCCAGCACCTCCTTGTTGGGTGCACTGCCCATCTGATATTCTACTGTATCAAAATTACTTTTAAATATTAAATTACTGTTAAACATTACTTTCAAAAAACAATTGGGCGTTATTGCCTCCAACTCAGAGGTACCAGATCTATAGGTTAGGGGTCTGGAATTGATGGCATTTTCTATGTCAGACAGAGTGGTAAGAAGCTCAAAATAAGTCACTTTACTTTTTCCCACAGCTTTGTACAGACACTGTTTCATTACTTTTATTAACCTCTCCCAATGGCTGCCTTGCCATGGAGAGAAGAGGTTAATTTTTATATGTTTGATCTGATTTTTATCAAACTCCTCCTTGAAAGCATTAGTATTAAATGACTCTTCTATTATTTTGCACCCTTTATTGAAATATAATGCATTGTCAATATATATGTAGGATGGTATACTAAATTTGTTACAGAATTTCGAAGAACAGAAGTCATGAGGTGTTCATTGAGGGTACTAGTTCCAAGTGTACAGCTCTGATGTTTAGGCAAGTGAAAATTAAGATGTACATTTTCTCTAACTTTGAGGTGTTGTTTTTGACATATACATGAGAGGTGAAATCAATACCTGTGTGTTGGTAAGGTTTTATGAGATTCATGTGTGTTCTAGGTATGTCAGTGAAACGTGGGTACCTGTAAGAAAGAGCATTGTACTTTTTGCATGTAATGCACTCTAATAACACAGATCTTATGCAGCTCTACCCTTAGGTATCCACACACCTTGATTTCTGATGTAATTAAGAGTAGTACCAATGCCTAGGTGCTTTACTTGCTCATGAGCATATTTAATAAATAGCAATGTAAAGCCATGATTTCTACCCATTAAAATTGGATTAGCTTGTTCATAGCTAATAAGAAGAGCCTTATTAATCCTGCCCCTACTTCTTAAATAGCCCTTTTTTTTCATCCAAGGAAAAGTTCAGGTTCAAACTAAGGGAGGAAATTTCTGAATCTTCAAGAAGTTACTTTTACCTTCTGTTTATATTCATTCCAAAAATCTAATTTCATTTAGCAAAGGATTGGAATTGATTGTTTTAAGCGATACCTTACTGGTTTTTTGCTGGTTAATCAAACCATTTATTTTAATTTTACTACAGGTCGCATTTAAAATCCAGGCAGGATTCTTAAGACTTCTTCGAAAGCATGATATTGTACTTAAATCTAAATACCAATACATTACTCTCTCTAATATACTTTACATTTACATTAATAGAGGTAAAGAATTCTTGGGTACAGCCTCAACAATGAATACCCGATTGGCCAAACTGTTCCAATACTGGTGAGCCAAACAAGACCATGCATACAAAGAGCAACCAAATATTTTCCTTATACTTTTTAAAAGTTAAACTCCTAGTTCCTAAAAAATCACCAGGATTTTCTGCTGCTATTTACATATTTATAATAAACATTTACTTTTTACTTGTTACTGATGGAAGTGATTAACCCATCCATTTCATTTATTCGATTTTTTAAAAACTTTGATTTTACTTTGGTTTGTCTGGTTAGTAACCAGCTCAAAACTACTTGTGAATCCACAGCAATATTAATGAATTCAAAATATATATTACTATATGCTTCCAGAATATTGGGTTAAGCATTTCAAGGCCAAAATAACCCCCATCAGTTCCAGGGAAGGGATACTTAACTCCCTAGGCCTATTGGCAGGAGCTACCTTGGCTTTAGCAAATATAAAGGAGCTTTTGCTATTATCATCCACTCCATAACATACAAATCCATAAACACTTTCAGAACTGTCACAAAAAAGATGTAAGCCATACTTATTCCCTTCAGAAAGAGCCCTCCTAGGTATTGCAATCGTATCCAGATGTTCACAGTTACTGTGTAGTTTATACCACTCTTTCAGTATCTCATCAGGCACTTTCTGATCCCAAGCCAACTTTTGCTGCCACACTTGTCTCATCAACCCCTAACCAAAATAGGAAGAGCAAAGTTAAGAGGATCGAAAAGCTTGGAAATCTCAGACAACAATTGACGCTTAGTTGAAATACTCTCCAGATATTCTACTTTATTGATATGCATACAGTCAGTCACCACATTGAAACTATATCCCAAGATCTTTTCACAACAACTAGAATGCTCTACAAAGGAGTTTTCTTCCTTGAACTTAACACGCAAAGCATCCGAATTGCTATTCCAAGATCTCAAGATAAAACCCCCTTCTTCCATTCGTTTCTTACATTGATGATATATACCTACTATCTCACTTTCTTCTTGCATGCTTGTAAATATTAAATTATCCACATAGAAACCTGAGGATAATATTTCAGTACATCTATCATGTGGATACTTAGAAGCATGATATTTCATTATATAATGTATAAATGGGGAAGATGTAAACCCAAATATTAAAGTTGAGGTACCTAATAGCCTTCAATTGCCCGTTATTAAACATAAAAAAGTGAACCTCATCATGTCCACTTCATCTTAACCTTATCATCAAAACGCTTGTTTTACACTCACTTTATCACCAACCAGTACGATTCGTTCTGAACACAAGTAGCTTTAAACAGGGAATTCAGAGGTCAATAACTCACTGTAAGCTGCTTCATTTCAAATGGAAGAGTTCTAATTATTTTAAGGAACAAATTAAAACTGGTCCTTATTTTAGTGTTACTTGTTCTGAATTGCGCTTATTATAGGACGAATGAGGAATGAATTAATATTTTACAAATATCTGAAGGATCATCAAAATTTATATTTACTTTTTCAATTATTTTATCAAATTCAATTGATTCAAAGACTTTAATTGGTATTTATTTACATTAATTAATTTTGAGTTAAATTTAGCCAAATACTGCTTATTAGCTATATTCTAAAGATACTTAAAATTATTAGGAACTCTATTTGTCTTCAATACGCAGGAAGGCTTACATAAATAATGATGTCTTTGAATAATCATATCTGATTAAATATTGGCACTGACATTTATCTACAGTGTTTCAAAATGTCCTCGTCCATGTTTGCATGCCATAGTGCAGTTCCAGATCTAAACGATTTTCTACACCATCTGTCAAATATTCAGCGTATTAGTCTTAGACCGCATGCACATAGAGGAGTTATTCAAATAACCTCAGAATAACTCACATGAGAGTTTGTGACAAACCACAAAATACACACTGTGTCAATAAGTAGACTCTCTCTGTTTATATAGTACATCTATAATCAATTTATAGGAATTATGGCATTATTTGTTTCAACTTTTGACTGAGTTAATAAATTAACTTTTTTACTTTTTCTGGTTTCAACCAAACGCACAAATTTGCTTCTCTATTTAAAATATATATAAATATTACCTATTGGAATTAATTTATTATTGCCAATTTGTAAACAATGACCACTTGCAAAAGTTACAGTCTGAAAGGATGGAAACAAGTCTATTATTTCTATTCCAAGCAAAACATCTATTTTAATATGACTATTTACATTAGAATTATTAAAATTACTATCAGCAAAATTTAAACCATTAAGTTTCATATTTTTAATAACATCAGAAATGCCATCTACTTTATAATTTATATTTAATTCATCATCTATAAGAAAAGGAATGAAAACTATTCTTTTAAATACTCTTACGCCAATTAATGTTTGATGAAACTTTTTAATTTTAGAGCCAATGAAAGTTTGAACCTCATATTCTATTATAGGAAGACTATTTATATTAGGTATTAGCTTTTCAGCAGCTTCTCTTGATATATAAGACCTACTAGAAGCTGTGTCTATCAAACATCTGAAAGTTTTTTCTTTACCATTGAAAACCATATTTAATGAAGTGGTAGGCGGAATATATTCATTCTCCAAACTTTGATGGAAAGTTATACAATGATTGGTCGTTGTATTTACTACCTCACTATTTACATTACACAATGGTTGTATGTGTGATTTACTTCCACATTTACACGGAAACCTCATTTTATTATTGTTTCCAAAACACTGTGCTTGCGGATGATTGCCAGCACATTGTTCGCACAACCCCAACTCTTTAACTCTATTAATTCTGCTTTCAAAATTGTTATACACAGGACAAAGTCCTAAAGAATGAGGCCCAGAACATAATTTACACTTTTTTTCAACCTCTTTTACTTTACTTGAGGTTTGAAAATTTGCCAAAGAATGCTGTTTACTTGTAGCATTTTGTGATGTTTTTTCTTTTTGAGGAGTGACAGGTGTACTTTTACTTTTGAGTTTGGCACCTACTGTTCTTTCTGAGGAAGAACTAGTACTAATTAAGGTTTTAACTATATCCTGATAATTATCAAGAATTTCATTAATATCAGGATAATTGTGCCCTACTTTTCTTATCAGATCCTTCAAAAATACTTTAGGTAGCTTTTTTACCACTATATGTGACAACAAGCAACAGCCTGGACTCTTTGTGATGGTAAAATCCAATTTATGCACTTTAAGATCGTAAATAATAGCCCTGATTTTATTTAATGCATTTTTTAAGGATAAAAAATCTTTATCATATTTGGATTCTATATTAATAGCTATCAAGGAGGCAAACAAGTCATTTGTTATAGTTGTTACATCCAAATATTCAGCTTTCAACAATTCTAATGCTACTTTATAATGTTCTGGTATGATTAATAAATTGAACAATACTTAAAGATAATCCCTTTTTTAGAAGCTCAAAAGTACATTAATTTAACAGATCATTAAGTTTAGGTTATTGCCACTATATTCCATAACTGATTTAGAAAACTGAAAACTAATTTTATTTAAATTTCCATCAAAAATAGAACAACTCATTGTGGGCAATTTTACATTAGTAGTGTGATCAATGTTATTTAAGGCTTCCACAAAACTATCAGAAATATTAGGTTCTGTTTTAGCAGTCTCTTTACTTAAAATAAATTCATTAAAAACACTTAATTTAATTTCTAATTCTAAATAATAATCACTTTGACTTTCTATTTCAGAGTCCATATTTAGGCCTTCAAGCTCAGATTCCATCAAAACATCAATCATGCTTTCATCAAATTCTTTGATTTTTAACATCAAATTATTTATTTCATTTATTTGAGATTTGCAGAAAATAATACCCAAACTGTCATTAGTTTTCAATTCATTTAATTTATTTACTATTTTAGTAATACGAGTCTTTAAATTAGACCTCAACTTTTTAAATTTGACAAATTTGTCCATTTTGTTCAAAAATACTTAATTCTAAAATATTTGCTTTTAAAAATACCTGATATTGTGTCACCAATATGAATTAAAAAATATATAGGCCTACAACTACCCTAGGCCTTCAAAAAACTTTTGTCAAAAACTGAATTTCAGCTCTAGGGTAGCCTATATTACAAACACTATTTTGCTATTTTATTAATTAAACCATTTTTTTTTAAAGGAATATTAAACATTAATTACTACAATTAATTATATTATTAAAATAATTAAACCTAAAAAACAATCTTGAGAAATTTATCAAACGCACTCAGCAAACTGTTTACAATTATTGACAAAATATCGATTATTATCGATTACTGAAAGAACGATATTTCTATCGATTATTCTATCGATCTTAAAGAAATACCTATTAATAAAATATCGATTATTACAAAAAATAATTAGAAGAAACCAATCCAACTCCAATTGGAATTCCCTTTCATTTAATTCTGATGCAATCTTTTTGCGCATGCGTAAGACTGCGTTTTAACTTTCAAAAATGTTTATGAAAAAGTTTAACTTTTATAAAATTTTCAAATCACTTTTTAAAGGTAAATAACTTTTCACTTTCACAGATGATTCACTTGATGAATAAATGAAAAATGTTAAGTACATTAGTAAACTTTTTTCAAAAATGACGGTTTAGTTATTTAAACCTTTTCAAAAATTGGCGATCCTATAGATCGAAATCCTTTTCAAAAATTATCTTTTCAAAAATGTACCTTTTCAAAAATATCAAAAATTTCTTTTCATTTTTGATAGAAGCGGCTCTTGTTGCCACCGGACTATTGTTTAGTTTTCTTTCACTAAATATATTTAAAAAATTGAAATGTTTATTTACCTTAAATATTCTTCTTGATGTAAAAGCAGAAGTTTTGGAGAATTAGCGCCTCGGAGGTACCTCCTATAAACGCTTTATAAACATTTATTAATTTGCCATAAAAAAGGAATGCAATTATCATTACAATGAAAGGCAGGAAACTCCAAAAGGGATTTGAAATGGTTTCCTTTTCATAAGCAAGGACATTTTAATCCTTTTAAAGTAACTTTTACTTAAAAACAGTTTATTAATGCAATGATCATAAAAGCGAAAACTATTATTGTAATACGCCGTGATCTTAACTTGTACAATTTAATTAATAATAACAGATACTTATTTTTTGTCTATTAAGTTACTGATATTTAATCTTAACTTTAATGAACCAGCACACTAAAATGTTGATAACAGTGTACGTGTTCACTACTGGTTAAATACTGATATATTAAACACTACTGAAATACGTGTTTACTGAGTACATACTGATATAATACTAAAATTTTTACTGAAGATATTCATTTACTGACTTGGGAAGGCACGTGAACCAAGCCTGATTGATATGAAAGAAATTTTTAAGCCTTTATTAATGACTCATAATACTGATATTTTTATACTGTGGTCTAAAATATAAAATGACCAAAATTTAATAGCTTTCTAAATAAATTTTCATAATATATATATATACTGAATACCATATTATTCTCCACCTAAAATTTGTTGAAGTGAACAAAAGTCAGCTGCGTGTTCCACTCAGATACCTGAAAACCAAGGGAATCAAGGCGAAAAACATAACCTTTCCTTACCTTTGAACAACAGAAATTGACCCAGAAGCAAATGATAAAATAACACCGAATTGGACATGCTCAATGACTCCATTTGGCTTATTTTGATACTTAATGTGTTAATTTTGCAAGATAGTGTTTTGTCACATCAAGAAATATTTGGGCAATCTGCATATAAACTTAATATCACTTGTTATCCAACTATTCAGTTTTCTTTTTCTTTTTACTTTTCTTGATGTAACTAAGTTGGAAGTGAAACCAGTCATTAATATAAATATCAGCAAAATATTAACTATAACAAATTTAGTTTTTAAGACCAAAGTATCTATTGTATGTAGCTATAACAATAATAATTTAAAATGTAAGTGTGTCTCACTCTCATTCCATTTCTTCTGTTTTGATTGGCTAATATTTGTTTGTCTTCTTTATTTACTTCAGATTCTAACAAGGTTCAAAGGAAATTGCAATTTATTAAATTACAAAAATTAATAAAATTTGAACTATTAATATGTCTAGAAAGCCAGGCGTTCTCTTTTTATTTGATGTTGATGGAACATTAACAAATTCAAGAAAGGTAATGTATTTTTTTATTGTATACAATAAGGATTCTCTGATAATGTTTGATTATATTAATTTTTATTAGTAAATAGATAAAATGTTTTGAAATAACAGCTTGACAAATGCTGAAGTTTGACATTGTGTTTTTGAGATGTTTTCCTTTGATTTTGTACTTTAAAGAACTAGTAAATTTCAATTCAGAACAATAGCCCTTCTATGAAAAATGTGATTTTTTAAGTTGATATATATATATATATATATATATATATATTATATATATATATATATAATATATATATATATATAATAATATATATATATATATCAGACTAGACTATTGCTTGGAGCCAGACACGAGTTAACGACTATTATATTATATTATATTAGCCAATGTTACGGAAGAGGGCTTATACAATTAGTAGTATAGTATATGTATAAACTATCGCAGTGAGTGAGTAGAGTGAGTTCACCACCACCCTGTGAGAGTTATGGAGTAGTGAGAGCATTTAAAGTGAGTTATTATATTATGAGACACAGAGAGCGATAAACTTCCTAGTAGGAGCAGGAAGCATAATCAGCCGAGATCAGTCTATATATATAATATATATATATATATGTATATATATATATACTAAATTATATATATTAAATATTATATATATATATATAACATATATATATATATAGTATTATATCTTATATAATATATATATAATATATATATATATATATATATATATAATAAGTTGGGATTAAAAAAAAAACACGTTCGTTTTTTTTAATAACAAAAAACACCGTTTTTTTTTTAACAAAAGACCAAAGGCCAAAATTTTGGTTTTTTTTTTTTTTTTATTTTAATTACTTATTTTTCATATATATCAAGTCTTTTAGGGTAATTTAGCATCAATACAAGTTAAATAGCAATATGTAAAAAGGTATAGGCAATTATAAAGTCAGAGTTTAGTACTTAATACATTTTATTTAGTGCTCTGGGGCATATAATTATTAACATTTCACATGATCTGATTATATTATTATTATTATTATTAATTATTAATTATTTAATTATTATATATATAATATAATATATATATATATATATATATATATAATATATATTATATATATATATATATATATATATATATATATATATATATTCATATATAATCTCATCTACCCCCTTTTTCTCCCCAAGACTAAGGTGCGTAACAAGCATCAGAAAAGAAAGGCAGTAGAAGATGACCAAAAGCTCGAAAAGAAAGCCCATGTACCATAATTAGTAAGGACTCGTCGCAAGTCAGAAAATCCACCCTAAGCTTTCACGGGACTGCGACGGACCTCACTAAAATGGTAAATGTCAGTGTAAGGTTCATTCCTCTGACCCAGGTGGGCCACTAACCATACCTCCTCACCAAAACCCCGCCATTCTCTCATTATGCACCTTTATTCTCCGCCTCTGCCAAACTCACATTTCTCTCCTTTCAGTACATTCCTTTACTGACTTCAATCCACTTTTTCTTCGATCTCCAGCCAGTCGGTTTTTTCAACACACTCGCCCACTATGACATTCGTGTAACAACCAACTATTCATTCATCCTTTCCACATGAACCAAAACCATCTCAACATACTTCATTTATTCTCTCTTTTACCCTTTGCTTCACACCACACAACTCTCCTATATGTTCATTCCTCATTTAATCAATTCTTCCCACAACCTAACATGCCCCAAGATTGTCCATCTACACATTGAACTTTAGATTGATACTTCTTATTCCAGACCATAGTCTCACTACTATCCAATAACACAGGTAACAACATACCGTCATGTAAGACCCTAGCGCACTATCAAGACTTAGTCCCTTTACATCCACCAACGATTTAATTGCACCAGCCAGCTTCCTGCCATTCACAACTTTCCTACTAACTCTGCATCATGCCGTTCCCTTCTCATCCAACATATACGCCTAAAATATTTAAACTCAGACACATTTTCCAGCTGCTCACATCATCTAACATAACTTCACACTGAGGACTGTCCTCACTCACAACCATAACCTAACTCTTATCTACGTTTACTTTCAAACCCCTCCTTTTACACACCCTGCAAATCTCTCTACCAATCCTCTCACTCTTCAGATTCGCCACAACAAAACCAATCATCCGCATATAATAGGTACGGCAAACCTCCCATCTCCATCATTCTAATCACGCATTTCCCCAGTCATGGCACCTTCAATTCTTTCCATAATCCGATCCATATACCATCTGAATAACAAAGAGACATAAACACAAACCCTGCCGTCACTTCGGCTATTAGTACTAAACGAATCACTTTTGACAACCATTTATTCTTACACATGCCAATAAACGCCTCACTATCGTCATACATACTTTTTGATTCCAATTCAGAAGCCTATCACCAACACTATATATCACTAACACCTGCCATAACCTTCCCTATTAACCTATCATACCCCTTTTGCAAATCCATAAAATCTAAATACACAATTATTCTTCCCTCCGCTCATTTTTCTAATCATTTGCTTCATGAAAGATTTGATCCCACATCCTCTACTACTCCTAAACGTCACTTGTTCTTCACCAATCAGTCCTTCAGTTCCTCGACGCACTCTTTCAACCAAAACACCAGCATAGTATCTTTTCCCTACACACTCATAACTAAATACCCTATAAATTTCTACAGTTCACCTTTAATCCCCTTACCCTTATATAAGCGTACTATACTGCTCTCATCCAATCCCTTGGAATAAACCTTCACATAAATTGCTTTATTACACCAACTTCAAAGATCCAATCAATCACAGTCTTGCCCTCCGTTCTTGATCTTTCACCAGTAATTTTCCATCTATACCTGCAGATTTTACCATTCTTCAACTTTTTCTCTACCCATTTCCTTCTCTTTGCTAATAACCTCATCCCAAAATACCTATTCCTTCTTGTACCATCAAACCCACACACAGTCCCTATCACCTCTTTACTGCCAATATAATACAGATTTTCAAAGTGTTCTTTCCACACTCCACTCACAGCCAATTTCATCAGTTACAAAAACACGCTACCCTTACATAGTATTCTAAGCAGGTTCCCTCCTTATCTAATTCTAACCTTTCGCGCTTCCTTCCAGAAGAGCTTCCTTTTCGCCTTGTATGTCCTCTTCATCCTCCCTTCCAACTGTTCATATTACCTCTTTCTTTTCTCTATGTTAGCTCTTTTAGCATTCACTTTTTTCCTCCTTATGTAATTCCAAAAGCTTCTTTTTTGAAACTCATCATTTGCTTTTAGTACATTCAACCACACTTCTTTTTTACCTTTAACCGCTTTCACACCTCTTTCATTCACCCACTCCACTGTTAACACTTCTTAACTTCTACTTTTAGCACACCACATACTTCTTTTGCACTGCACTGCTAACAATGGCTTCCTTCATTTGCTTCCAGAATTTATTCAGTTTTCACTCGTTCAATATTCACTGATTTTACTTGCGAGGTTCTTAGCATACTTAATCCTTATTAACCTTGTTTTCACTAACTTCTCACTCTTATTTTACCACTCCTTCCGTATCAACTTCGCTCTCCATCCATGTCCTCCACTACTTAATTTTAACATATACAACATAATGATTTACTGATAATCCCCATTCTAAACCCCTGACTTGATTAACATCCAACACATACTTCAACATCGCCTTCTTCACCCAACACAAAATAAGTCATACTTTTCACTTCGATACCATT
>JABUQX010102710.1:0-12500 GCA_015478945.1 Trachelipus rathkii
TATATATATATGCGGGTGTTGTAGGGTAGTGATTGGTGAAGAGCAAGGTGCATTTAGAAGTGGTAGAGGATGTGTGGATCAAATCTTTACATTGAAACAAATGATTGAGAAAATGGAAGAGAAGAAGAATAAATTGTATTTAGGTTTTACCTATTTGCAACAAGAGTTAATAGGGAAGTTCTATGGCAGGTGTTAGTGATATATAGATGGTGTTGGTGGTAGGCTTCTGAATGAAATCAAAAGTATGTATGACGATAGTGAAGCGTGTGTAAGAATAAATGGAGTCGAAAGTGATTGGTTTAATATTAATAGTGGAGTGAGGCAGGGATGTGTTATGTCCCCTTGGTTATTCAATTTGTATATGGATGGGGTTATGAAAGAATTAGAGGTAGGGGTGGCAGGGGAAGGTGTTGAGAATGATGGAGGATATAAAGAGTGGAGGGTGCCTACCTATTATATGCGGATGATTCGGTTTTGTGTGGCGAATCTGAAGAGAGTTTGAGAGGATTGGTAGAGGCATTTGGCAGGGTGTGTAAAAGGAGGGGTTTGAAAGTAAACGTAGATAAGAGTAAGGTTATGGTTGTGGGTGAGGACAGTCGTCGGTGTTAAGTTATGTTGGATGGTGAGCAACTGGAACAAGTGTCTGAGTTTAAATATTTAGGATATATGTTGGATGAAAAGGGAACGGATCATGCAGGGTGTAGTAGGAAAGTTGTGAATGGCAGAAAGGTGGCTGAAGCAATTAAATCCTTGGTGGATGTAAAGTCTTGAGTTCGCTAGGGTTTTATATGTGTTGTTACCTGTTATCGTATAATAGTGAAACTATGGTCTGGGATAAAAGATATAGGTCTAAAGTACAAAATGTGTTCATTCAGATGGACAATCTAAGGGGGTGTTAGGTGTGAGAAGAATTGAAAAAATTAGGAATGAACGCATTAGGGAGTTGCGTTGTGTGAAGAAAGAAGTAAATGAAAGAATAAATGAAAGTACATTGAGATGGTTTGATCATGTGGAAAGAATGGATGATAGTCAGCTGGTTAAGCGGATGTATAGTGGTAAGTGTGATGGGAATAGACTGGCTGGGAGACTGAGGAAAAAGTGGATTGTGTCAGTATAGGAATGCCTGGATGGGAGAAAGGTGAGTTTGGCAGAGGCGAGAAGAAAGGTGCATAATAGGAGTGAATGGCGGGGTTTTGTGAGAGGGGGGGATATGGTTGTGGCCCACCTGGGCCAGGGGATGAACTCAAAACATTGACGAGATGCCATAATGAGGGTCCGTCGCGGTCGTGAAGCTCTAGGGTGGAATTTCTGACTGTGACGAGTTCTTACTAAAAGGTATAAAGGGGGCGGTAAGGCTGGGCTTTCTTTTCGACTTGCGTCATAGTCTTCTACTACCTTTCTGCTTCTAGTGTATGTGACGTACCTTATCCCCAGTCTTGGGGAGAGAAGGTGGGTGATGATGATGATTATATATATATATATATATATATATATATATATATATATATATATATATATATATATATATATATATATATATATATATATATATATATATATATATATTTATTTTTTTTCTATATATACTCTCTCTTACATATATATCAGCTCATTACATATATATATATATATATATATATATATATATATATATATATATATATATATATATATATATATATATATATATATATATACTTATAAATATATCTTCATACTTATACCAGAAATGTTCAATTGAAAAATATGTATTTATAGTTTCTTTTTCAATATCTAGAGCTAACCTCATTACCAATAGTCTTGATGATAATTTATTTCCCTTAATTGTAAAACTGTTAGTTACATGTTTCTAAATTATGCACAATCATTTTTATTAATTTTTAATGCTGTCTGGGAAAATATTGATAATATTTTTAATGCAAAATCTATGCATTTAGGTAAAAAAAAAAAAAATTCTGAAATTTATTTCAAACTCAATAATAATAATGTTGCATTCCTGGACCATTAAATCGGTCATTTATACAGTATAGTTATAGAGAACAAAACTATTTCAAGGGTTATTTGTAAAGAAATTGGCTCTATATAAACAATGTAAAATAGTATATTAATTTAATTTGTAGCCATTGAACCTCTATCCTATGAATTGAGGGGGGTTGGGAGATTCATTACCTACAGCAGCAGGGTTTTGGTCAAGGGGAATTATATATATTTTTCTAACCAGATGGATTAGAGTGGGCAGATTATCTAGGCTTGATAGCAAGCACTGCTTAAGCTCAACGCATTTGGAAATTCTACCAAAAGTGGAAATGGTTTCGAATCCAGATTGGAAGACCTTTATATATATATATATATATATATATATATATATATATATATATATATATATATATATATATATATATATATATATATATATATATATATATATATATAACTATATATATTTAACTCTATATATATATATATATATATATATATATATATATATATATATATATGTATATATATATATATATACCATATATATATATATATATGTATATATATATATATATATATATATATATATATATATATATATATATATATATATATATATATATATATATATATATATATATAAAAACCATTATATATATATATATATATATATATATATATATATATATATATATATATATATATATATATATATATATATATATATAAAATAAAAAAATATATATATATATATATATATATCAAAGAAAGGTAGGAGAAAAATAATGTCTACATGCCTGATGGGTGAGTACGCGCCTCATCGTCAACGAAAAAATTTCTTTACAGAAGAAAAATTCTATACCGTGGAGAAATGTTTTAACAAACAAAATGACAGGGGGTATGCTAGGTCATCTAAAGAAGTAGCAGACCCCGTACCACGTGTTCATCATAAGGCTTCTGCGATGGTCGTCTGGTGGGAGGTGATTTATAATGGGCACACAGATCTCCATTTTTGTGAAAAAGGCTTTAAAAACCGTGTATCAGCAATCCATTCTGGAAAGGTGTGGAAAAACCACTATTATCAGACCCTCTTCCAAAATAAACCATGAACTTTTGAACAGTATTCAACACAGGCACATAAAGCTAGGTCTACTCAAGCTTAGCTCAAGGACAACCTTCCTTCCTTTTCTGATGGTTGACAATTGGCCGTCTGTCAGGCAACTCCTTTCTTAATCCCTTGGATCAGTTTTAGAGCGTCTGGTCTACTCGAGACGACCTCCAAATATCGGTTCCATAAAGCGAGCTCTAACGCGTGCGGAGAAGAAGAGCTTTCCAATCGAGGTCGTGCGTGCTGCACTAGACGAATGAATCAACATTTAATTTAAAACAATATCCGGTCATTTTGAAAAACTTGCATTTTATGAATTAACGATGGTTGTAGATCATATTGTGTAGACTGTAGATATTAAATTGAACTGATTGTATGTTTTCATTTAATACCACCATTTGTGTGTAACACTATTTACAGTATATATATATATATATATATATATATATATATATATATATATATATATATATATATATATATATATATATATGCTATACTCTTTACCTATACTACTCTATATATATATATATATATATATATATATATATATATATATAGCTCTGGAGAGCTATGGAGAGGAATTATGGAGTGAGGGGTAGATTAAAGAAGGCAATAGAAAGTATGTATGAGAAATGCAGTTGCAATGTTGAGCTGAGTTTGAGAACGATAGATGGTTTGAGGTGAAAACAGGGGTGAAGGAGTGTGTTATCTCCACTGCTGTTTATATTATATTTGGACAGTGGTGATAAGGAAAGTGAGGGAGAGACTATGGGAGAATTTGAAGGGACATAATGGCATATGCGGACGATCTGGCATGTTGGAGCAGGAGAGAGGAGACGATTCGAAAGGTGGTGGAGTTGTTTACGAAGAGTTGGAGGAAGCAGGGATGAGGATGAACGTACCCAGAAGACAGAGATATTAACAATAACCAGAGGAAATGAGAAGGGGATGAGGAATGATGGTGAGAGGAGGAGGTGAAGGTAAATACCTGCATTTATCTCGGAGGATGTTTTAACAGAAGGGGAGGAAGTGGAGGAGAGATTACGCGAGAATGGAAAGTATGGATTAGTTATGAAAACGGTATACCCCATGATGAAAGATAAAAGCTTATCGGAATGAGGTTAAAAAAGTGATTTTTAACAGTATATTGACTCTCTGACGCTGCTGTACGGGCGGAAACATGGACAACAACGAAAAGAAAGGAGAGAGAGTAGAATACAAGCGGCAGAGATGAGGGTATTAAGAACTATGATTGAAAAGAGTAGGAGAGATAGAATAAGGAATGAAGTAATTGGGAGAAAATATAGGGGTGAAGAAGATGATAGAAGATGGATGTGGG
This sequence comes from Trachelipus rathkii, assembly GCA_015478945.1. Classification (NCBI taxonomy): domain Eukaryota; kingdom Metazoa; phylum Arthropoda; class Malacostraca; order Isopoda; family Trachelipodidae; genus Trachelipus; species Trachelipus rathkii. The sequence continues at coordinate 4,431 of JABUQX010102710.1, forward strand.
AGATTGAGATGGTGGGGGGGACATCTGGAGGGGATGGAGCAGGACAGAATGCCAAAAAGAAGATGATGGGAATGGATACCAGAGGGCAGAAGACCAGGGGGAAGACCGAAGAAGAAGAGATGGGCGGGGTCGGTGGAGGACTCTCTGGAAAGATGTCAGCTACCAAAAATGAGTGCTAAAGAGAGGAATAGTGCAGCAGAGGAATGTCTGGAGAAAGATGGCGGCTGACAGGATAAAGAATCCTTCCTGGGAGAGGAAAAGAAATATATATATATATATATATATATATATATATATATATATATATATATATATATATATATATATATATATATATATATATATACTATATATACTATAATGATACTATATATATATATATATATATACTATATAAACAAAAAACCCTTGAGTGTGTGTGTGTGAGATTATACAAACATTTGAATGCTTTGTCGATGCTTTGACAGATGAATGGCAGATGAACGAACAAACTATGAAGTTGATATCTATGCTACGTGTCACAATAAAAACGAATCTTACATAAAGTTGATCTTAAGTAACAATAGTGTGTGTAGGTGTGTGTGTGTGTGAGCGCGCGGTGTCAGAGAGAGGGTATTGTGGGTGTGCGTGTGTTTGAGCATGCTGTATTACGTTCTATTAATTTTTACTCTGGAAATAATTGCTTACGAGTTAATGCACGTTGCACACTGACCGAATTTTCTTCAGACTTAGGTTTTATATATATATATATATATATATATATATATATATATATATATATATATATATATATATATATATATATATATATATATTTATATATATATATATATATATATATATATATATATATATATATATATATATATATATATATAATTCATTCTACTAACTAATTGCTCAATTAAGTTATCTTTGTTTGTTCAAGCAGTTTCAATTAATTAACACTCTCTATTCAACTTCAGGTCTGATACAGGGGGTTGGACTTTCCCCTACCCCGCCAGAATATTGGTGTTTTATACCAAATTTCCCTATACATTGGAAAAAAAAGGATTTACATATATATATATATATATATATATATATATATATATATATATATATATATATATATATATATATATATATATATATATATATATATTTTTATTTAAGAGACCCTCATCACGGCCCACAAAGGGAAGCAGCCACACTGGATTGAAAAAATCAACTCCATGGGTGGGTTCTGGCTCATACATATTTTAAATATGATAAATGCCATTGTACGAATGCACAACAAATGCACATACTAATGCTGGGGCAAGAGGGATGCACAAAGTTCACTAGTATTGGTTCTTATCACTATGCCATGCTCTAGGTTGTAACCAAGAGCATAACACCATAAATAAATATCAATAACCCCCCTTGCGGGAATATATATATATATATATATATATATATATATATATATATATATATATATATATATAAATATATATATAACTACATAAATCCAGATATATTTCATTTACTTATATTTATTAATGTCTATATATATTTCTTAATATATATATATATATATATATATATATATATATATATATATATATATATATATATATAATAATATCTATATATATATATATATATATATATATATATATATATATATATATATATATATATATATATATATATATATATATATATATATATATATATAAAGTATTTTTAAACTGCAAACCCCAGGAAATTGCAAAATAATAATAATAATAATAATAATAATAATAATAATAATAATAATAATAATAATTTGGAAAAATAATTAATAATAATAATAATTATTTAAATAAATAATTAAGTTCCATCGTGTGCTTGTGCATTGGTTTCATGTTTACTGAATCAATAATCACGAGGTATTATAAGTCATTCTCTACTACTACTAATACTACCACTACTACTACTATTATTGATTATTATTTATTGATCAAGTAAATTAATTATTAAAGAATACTCCTATTTTTCAAGGTCATTTACCAGCATTAAACATCTAAATTTTCAAAGCAGAATTACGCATTTATTGAAGCAGTCTTCCTAGTCGCTAAAGTAGTAGTAGTAGTAGTAGTAGTAGTAGTAGTAGTAGTAAAAATAACACAAAGTAATCGTTAGTAAAAATAAATAAATACATAACAGTAATAAGAAAAATAAAATAATAATAAATAAATACATAACGGTTATAACAAAACTAATAATAATAACAATTAACAACGACAATAATAATAATAATAATAATAATAATAATAATAATAATAATAATAATAATAATAATAATAATAATAATAATAATAATAATAATAATAATGATAATAATAATAATAATAATAAATAATAATATTATTATTATTTAATAATAATAATAAATTAATAATAATAATAATAATAATAATAATAATAATAATAATAATAATAATAATAATAATAATAATAATAAATAATAATAATAATAATAATAATAATAATAATAATAATAATAATAATATTAATAATAATAATATCAACATTAAGATTTTTCTCAAATTGTTCAATTTTCCCAAGGTCGCGACGTCAGCAAATACGTCACAAATATAGAGACAAATTTTATGTAATTGTAATATTAAAACCGTTCTTCTCTCGCCTGGCGTTCGTTGCCGCCGCCGCCGCTACGCTACGTGTAAAAATGTGCAATGAGAAAGATAAGAGAAGAGTAATTTAAACATGTATTGGGAACTGTATATATTAAGCTACCTGTATATAATCATCCAATTTAACACAAATAGACAGACATACATGTGAAATACATTAGTTTTAATGATTCTCATTAATAAAAAGCACATCTAATTAAATCGAAGCACATTAATTTTATATATATATATATATATATATACTATACATATATATATATATAATCTCTTATAACTATATATATATATATATATATATATATATATATATATATATATACAGTATATCATGTGAGTCTGTGGTAAGGAAGAGGTGTAAAAAAAAAAAAAAAAAAAAAAAAAAAGGAAAAAAAAAAAAAAAAACAGGATGAAACTGTGTGGAAAGAAAGAAATTGTGAAAGCATCTGACCCCAAGTAACTTTTTGAAGTTTGTTGAGAGAGAGAGGAGAGAGAGAGAGAGAGAGAGAGAAGAGAGAGAGAGAGAGAGAGAGAGAGAGAGAGAGAGAGAGAGAGAGAGAGAGAGAGAGTCTGATCCTTCTAAGAAATATCACATCCGAGGAAATGAAAAACCAAGAATATTCAGAACACAAAGATTTACTTGGGTGTTTCCGGATAAGATCCAGATACGATTTTTTTTTTTTGTCGTCGATTATATAAAGTTTATATATTATAAATGAAGGAATTTAGTTTCTTGAGGCATTGTAAATAACCTTGGTCTCTCTTCCCCCTTAGGGATACGAAAAAGATCAAAGGTCAAAAGTAGGGTTGACCGACCACTGAATTTCTCCACTCCGCACAGCATCTATATTTCAAAAATCGTACGGCACCGCACCGGCACACTGAAATTTTGCGCACCACCGCATCTAGTGCATCAATCAGCTCTAGTCAGTAGCCATCATCCTAGTAAAAAATAGTAATGAATGGTTTTAGTAATCGGTAACGGGGTGGAGTGTGATAAAATGAAAGATAGGGAATAGAACAAAGCCTTGAGGAACATCACTACTGATAGATTTTAAAGATAAGTAAGTGGCTGCTCACAACAGTTAGTATAGAACGATCGGAAAGAATGAAGAAAGAAAAAAAGAAAAAAAAGAAAAAGAAAAGTTTAGAACTTCGAGGCGCACTATATCGAAAATTCCCGATTTGTCTAGAGTTGCAGAAAAGAATTTACCGGCATTACAAAGAGCGTAGGACAACAATGAGTCCGAGAAGAGAATGATCGTCCCAGGTCAAATGTCCCTTACGCTAATGAGGTTTAAGATGTTAAATTTTAGAGGTTTCTAAATCTTATGTTAAAGATAGATTTGAAAACTGTAAGGAACAAAGGTTAAACAATAGGGCTATATATAGGGTTGAGATGAGTACCTCTTTTTCGGAGAGTAGGAAAGAAGTTTAAGATAGGTAGTACAACATAGGAGAACCACAATAGGGATGCCATCAGGACTGTAAAAAATTTTTAGTATCAAGATAAGTGAAAGCATAAATCGCATTTACAAGAAATAAGTTGGAGGGAAGTGAAGAAGAAGGAATAGCAGAGGAATCATCTAATCTGACGACGAATATAAATAGCATGAGTTTTTGTAGATTGGTGACGAAAGTAATTTCTAAAACCCGCGTCCTTGCAACGAAAAGTACGAGAATATGCAGAGTTAAACTAAGGTTTATAAATTTCAGATGAAGAGAAAGAAAAATGGAATGAATGACTACATGCCAGAGTTGGGGTTGCGCATTCCCAGAAATCCCTTCAGCTGAAGTAGTAATCAACGCAGTCGGCACCACTGAAATGGTAAAATCGTTTCATTTACGAAGGCGGTGGTCGTTTCTGGATACAGAGGTAAGGTGATCGGAGGAACCCAGAGAAGAAGGAAAGAGTTTGACAGAAAAAGGAGGACTGGAAATAAGAAAAGAACTAGTATGTTGGGTCTATTTACAAGGCGGTGAAGGATATTGGTAGAGAACCGTACCATCTGCTATTATCAATAGCACTGTAGCTTGTAAACGCGGATTTGGGGTATCAGGCGAGTCCTGACGAGAGGGAAATCTATAAACGTTTGTAACGGGAAATCTTTTCTACTGGCGATTTCTTAAAATTATAGTAATATCTACGTATATCTGTTTTAAAGAATAAATACGCCATTGGATGTATTTCTAATTTCATCAGGAGTAGAAATAAGAGGGATGTTTCCGAGAGACGTTAAGGTTGACAAGATGGAACTTTGATTCCGGATAGTAGCTTGAACGAGAAAGGACTCATTTCTCATTAATGTGACCGGGGACGAAATCTTCAACTCCTAAAGCTTTTTCAAGTGCATCGCTAAGAATAATGGTTCTTTGCTCAGTAAGAGCTTTGGAGGCAGTGGATCGCAATAAGTATTATATGGGGAAAGATGCATCAGTTGGTATTCCCGGAGGGGGAACATCATATGGAGTAAATAAATAAGAAAGACTAGGGATTGCCACAAGTAAGAGTAAGAGCTTTGGAGGTAGTGGATCACAATAAGTAATATATCGGGAATGCTGGATCAGTTGGCATTCCCGGAGGGGGAACAGGATATGGAGTAAATAAATTAAATGAGAACGACTAGAGATTGCCCCAACCGTTTGGGCACTGGGGTGTCGAGGGCATACCAGGCGACGCGAATCACTGAGGTTAGCAGAGGACTTTCAGGTGTAGTAGAAGGAATAAAAGAGAGGAAACACTTGCTGGTCTACGAGTAGGATGGACCGAGGTGGGATCAGGTGGGGTGCCCGACAGTTGGGAATTGTGCACGTCTTGGTTTAACAACGTAATATCTTTAAAAGTCATTTTCATAGAAGCTAAACCACAGACTTCGTCTCCATAGATGTGCAAATATAACAATAAAACAAATGAACATAAAAGTAAATAAAGGAAGGACCAGAAAAGCTTATATTTCATAAGGATGGGTAGTCCTTCTTCCCACAAAAGGTCACAAACCAGACTCAAACAACTTCCCGGACCCCACAACATATAGTAGGCTGTGGATGTGGCCTCGGAAGAGCCTCCCGGAACTCCACGTCGGTTTACCCCCCGTGTATTGCACGGAACCTACGTAACTTCACGCAAGAGCCCAAATTTATACACCAAAGTGCAGGACAGCCTCCTCCGGCGGTTAACTCGAAGGTTCGGGTCCCCTACTGTACCCTCATCCACGGGGAAGAAGTGTGAGGTAGACTGAAGGTCCATGTAGGAAGCGGCACCGGAGGCTCAAGGGGCTGTGACGGGAAAATCAAAGTTTTTCAGGTACGTACAAAGAACTTGAAGGCTTAATGGGACTGATAGGTGGAATTAAGAGAGAGAGAGAGAGAGAGAGAGAGAGAGAGAGAGAGAGAGAGAGAGAGAGAGAGAGAGAGAGAGAGAGAGAGAGAGAGAGAGAGAGAGAGAGAGAGAGAGAGAGAGAGAGAGAGAGAGAAGAGGGGGAGAGAGAGAGAGAGAGAGAGAGAGAGAGAGAGAGGAAGAGAGAGAGAGAGAGAGAGAGAAACTATATGGAGGATGAGGACGGTTGAAAGGTATGGACAGTATGAAAAACGAGGGCATAGAAAAAACATTAAAAGAATTCGTATGTAAGAAATGCATAATGCACATACTAGTGCACTGGGGATCAGGCACACACAGAAATCTCCCAAGTATTGGTTCTTGTCAGTATGCTATGTTCCAGGTTATTCACCAAGGGTATAACACCGCAACAAGAATCAATACCCCTTTGCGGGTATATATATATATATATATATATATATATATATATATATATATATATATATATATATATTTATATAAAATATATATATATATATATATATATATATATATATATATATATATATATATATATATATATATATATATAATTTATATATATATATATATATATATATATATATAATAACTATTTATATATTTCTGTATATTTATTTTTTTATTTGTTTATGTTTTCTATATATATATATATATATATATATATATATATATATATATATATATATATATATATATATATATATATATATATATATATATATATATATATATATATATATCTTTATATATATATATACACGGAAGGTGTTGCTCGGTACATGATATATACTAAATTACTTATATCCAACTAAGGCTTCACATTTTTATGAAGCTATGAACTACCACGTGTACTTAGATTCTAAACTATTTATAATTGTATTATTTAATTTATGTCTGTTTGTGCGTCTATCCATCCGTCTCTCGCACACATTATATATATATATATATATATATATATATATATATATATATATATATATATATATATACCTATACTGCTATATATATATATATATATATATATATATATATATATACTATATATATATATTCGTTCGTTCAACATCCTTCTACTAGACATATCTTCCTCCTAGCTATAACATCTTTGAAAACACAACTCAAATCCTCGTCTGTACTTAATATTCTTAGTGTTTAATTTTCTCGTGATCTCAATTGGAAAAATTACATTATTATTCTTTCTAAATAAGCATCTAAAAGGTTCTGGGAGTTGGGTGTTCTGAAGCGATTTCAGAATTTCTTCACGTCACTCCAGATGATTGAGCTTTATTGGGGGTATCGTTCACCCCCAGCATGGACAATGCCTCCCACAACTGGGGTGGTAACCCTTACCCAGCTCTCTTTGAAAAATAGAGTCTAGGGCTTTTCATATTATCAATTCTTCTACTCTCTCAAGTTTTTTTCAACCCGTCGAATTGCTACGTTACTCTCTTTATACCTTTATAGTTTATACTATCGCTATTACAACGGACATTGCTATTCTGAGCTCTCATGTTGCATACATAATCCATTGAGGACTCGTGCGAAACGCCTTTCTACACAGCCTCATTCCCCCCTTTAATCAACTCGCTGACCCCAGACTTAACCGCAATGCTCAAACTTAGATGTACACTGGCAAAGTCTACAACACAACCCCTTCATCTATTATTCCATCTACCTTTGACTTGCACACTTTTAATTAAAATCCGTGTATCGAGGTATGTCAGCCTTAAAATCGGCTCTGGTTTGGGTATTCCCCTAACTCTGGTGGAATAAGGCAGGCCCACCAGAGGAGACATTTAATATATATATATATATATATATATATATATATATATATATATATATATATATACCTGTAACGCGCCACCTTATACTTTATGCTCCACTACGCATATATATATATATGCTGCTGCTATATAATATATATATATATATATATATATATATATATATATTAAAAGGTTTAAACCTCATGGGCATAGCCCTACTCAAGGATGGAAACTCTTCTAGTTACTTTTATTTTTTACCGATAAACACCATCACTCGCGGGCAGAG
>JABUQX010102710.1:17500-42500 GCA_015478945.1 Trachelipus rathkii
AAGCCCCTATTTATTTCACCCTTGGTAGTATTTTATCAGCTAAAATTCTCATTTTGTATTTTCCACAGCCAACCTACCTCTGTAATCTTCACGAATCACATATGTTATCCTCATTTCTATTAATATATACTCTTAATTTGATTTTATTATTATTTTCATTATTCTTATAAATTAACATTAAGAGACTTAAGTCATCAAAAACTTTTGATCGCTTAAATAATTTCGAGGGGGAGGTTTCATTCCCCCTCAAACTCCCTCCTGGCTGCGACCTTGATCTCACTCCTTCCATTCCATCTCACCTCACTCAGCCACACCGCGTAAAAAGATCGTACATTCCATGGATCAATTCTGGTCCGTGATTTCATGCCTGGGATAGTCAATAAACGATCAGTCCCGTTTATCATAACTTCAGTTTCGGTAAGTTTTTTTTCTTCTTCAAGTTGTGCGAGTAATTAACCCACCTCAACCGATCTCAGTGGCGGGGCTGCAACCTTAAGGCATCTGGGCAAGTGGGCATACCCTACTGGTTTTGTTCTGCGACTCAAAGCCACTTAAGCAATATCCAAAGACCTTTGATATTATCAGAAGACCCCCAACCCACCCTATCCACCACCTAGGAACGCACTCGATAGGGGACCAACAACCACACATAGGGACACTGATACTTACTCCACCTTAATACTCTGAGCTATTTTAATTTGTTTTCTGATTATTGAATTGGGATTTCATTTGCAGGTTTTCAATTTTAAGAAATAAGTTGTTAAATAAAGGTGTATTCATTAACTTAATTTATCTTAGGAGTTGTTAATATTACTTTGATTTTGACTGATTTCATAATTTCTGATTTTTACTATTCTAATATTCGTTCATAGGTTGACTGGAAGTTTCGGAGCGGCTCCAATGGACCTGCTCTGAGCCCCGAGCTCAGGAGCTATAAATAACCCCTGCTCTCCCGGCTCCGGAGCGCTTTGACATCTCAAAGCACGACAGAAATAATACTATGAACAACAGTAAACAGTACCCAAATCCAACCTCTCGCACCGGCAAACCCCGCCAACGCCCACCCCCTCCCAGACATCATCTCACAACCCCGCCACCCCAGGCACTCCTCGGAGCTAAAAGATAAATAACATTTTCTTCGCTCCACCTCCGACCCCCGAGTCGCCTCCAAAGTGCCGTACTACTCACCCCGCCGCCCCAACCAAACCCTATATAATATATATGAATAAAAATATATATTAAATATAAACAATACATATAATATATATATAATAAAAACTACAAAATAACAATAATATATATATATATATATATATATATATATATATAATATATAATAATCAAAACATATACCTAAATAACTATATAACAAACATAATTAAACTACCTAAACTAAAAACAACTCTACCTTTTAATTTGAAAGATAACTTATCCGGGAGAATTAAGGCTAGAAAGATGGTTTCAGACCAACAGGTATTTTAAGAATAGTTGTCGGAAAAGACCGGAGACTCACACGATATAAATAATCAAAGACCAGTATATATATTATAATAAGTATATATTATATAATAAAATAATACTAATATATTGTTGATTACAATACAATATATAACAATATAAAATAATAACTAAATAACTATATATAATAATAATAAACTACTATATAAAGCATAATAAACCTATGTAAAATCCAAATTAAGATTAGTATATATAGACCCAACACCAAAATAAGCTAAAACCCACCTATATATCCAAGCATGACAACCTAACCAACCTGAAATAAAAACAACTAATAAAAATTGTCATTAGGCACAGGCCCACAGCCAACGCGGTCATTGTCACATGATTTATTTCATTTTAACACCAATATTGATGCAACATGTCTGTTCCAACCAGCTCTCGATCACCACCAACCTCGCCAAGTTACATCAAAATCTCAAAAATATATAAGAATGTATCAACCAACAGTCAAACACCAACCAAACACAACCACAGAGTAAACATACAACCTAAGCAAAAACATAAACGATAAACAAGCAACAAAGTACTGTACTAACCAACTGCAATATCAACCAAAAAAAGCATAGACATCAAAACAGAGAATGAAAAAACAGAAGAGCAGATCGAACACACCATTACACACCACACACACACCACACACCACACACGGGAAACACACACACACAGCACACACACACACACACGAACAGGGAAACAAAGAAAAACAAGAAACTAACAGAACTGGCTTGTGATCAAAACACCAACACACACACACACATACAACCACACACACCACACACGCCCACACACTACCACACATAACGTAAAGTAAAACAATAAAAACACGACAAATACGCAAAATAAACTAAAACAAAGGCAAACTCAAAAATCAACATACTGAACAAAGAAATAAAACCGTGGAAAATAACACAATGAAAAACTAATAAAAAAAAAGAAAAACATAGTAACGTACCTAAAGCAAAAACAGAAATACAGTAACCAGCCCAGCACCCCCCACCAGAAGCAGGCCACGGCGCAATACGACTATGCAAACAAAAATAGAATAAAGCCAAAAAAAAAAAAAACAAGTAAAAGAATAAATAAATAAAAAAAGCAGAAAAAGTGAAAATAAAGAAATAAATTAAAAGCCGAAATTAAAATCTCATGAGAAGACGACGGGAATGTAAAACAGAGTAAAATGAATACGAGTTGATGTAGACTGAGGTGGGGTACATTGAACAGTACGTCCGACGTCCGTCACTAAATTTTTTAAACCGATCTAGGGAGGGATAGGAGGATAGATTTCCTATTTTTTTTTTATAACAATAGCATTTATGAAAACTGAGTAAGAAACATTGATTGCTATGTTGTATGATTCTGCTATAACTGAACACAGGAATTATAATAGTAATATATAAATCACCCGGTTTTTATTGATTCGTAAAAAAAACTTAGCGGTAAAACCTAGAAATCTATACAACTAAAGCATCATACAATACGTTACACAACCACTCCTAACAATTAAAAATCTTTTATGCAATAACGAAGCGTATAATTGATTTTCTATGCTGTGTGTAACAACAGCACTAAGAAACAGCAATAATACATGATATACAAAAAATCTTCAATTGAAAAATAAAATCCTATAAAATAAAAACAAAAAAAAAATAAGAAATAAAAAATAAATAGAAAAAAGATAAAAAAAAATTTAAAATATATAACTACAACAAAATAAATAAAAATAGAAAAAAAAAACCCTAGAAAAAATCATAATATTGGAAAAAATTCGGAACATATAACAAAAATCCAATGCTAAAATAAAAAAAAAAGCATAACAACCCCCAAACACCCAAAACTGAATCAACCCAAGACCAACGCAGACGCAACCATATAACCTATAACCCACTATACTGCTATATATACATAAAAAACAAGCTATTAATAATATTAAAACAAACTAATAACTAAATATACTATAAAAAATAATAATAAACTATAACTGATAAAATATATAAGAACATAAACACAATACACACACTAAATACTAACTACCCACACTATCACTCTATCACCTACTACCCACACAAACTTAGACAAAACCCACAACATGACACATCAACCAACTACGAACAAATCCCATACACATCACCCAAATAATAAAACAAAAGAAAATAATATGAGAAAAAAAATAAGTAGATTAGAAAGAGACGATATAAAAGAGAGTGATGGGGAGCAGTTAGTAAACTCCATTTTTCCGATAGGGCTAGCGTTAATTATCAGATTCTATCGGGCGATCTCTCTAATTTACTAACATAGAAAAGGAATTATATCTAAATAATGATTCTGACCATAAAATATATAACCATCTACAACCCTTCAATTTTTCTACAATTGTATGTGCTAGCTTCGTAAGAGCACACATACCACATCACCACGATCTACCACTAATCACACAATACACAACACCACACTAGCATACACTACATTACACACCACCCACACTCGCTCCGACCACCACATCGATCCACTGTAATAATCCTCACCATCTCAACTGCAATAGATACTTATTAATGATAAACTTTTAGATCATTCATTATGATGAGGAGTAAAGTTAATAACACGTTAATGCCTCACAGAAACATTTTGGTATATAGCCTCACCCAATATGTGCTTGGGTTAATGCAATTCTACGAAAGTATCTTAGCCCAAAAGGCTGAGTACGCCAAAACCCCAACACAAATCAAAATACATCAATAATAACCTATAGATAAACAAAATAAAATAAAACTTTATAAATCTAAATAAATATATTAATATATATAACACAAGTTATAATATATATATAAAAACTTAACAAATAATAATATTAATATATATATATTAATAACATACATAATTATTAGTATCATACCAATAGTCAATAATAAATAGTCAGAAACCAGTATAAAAGCCACCCTAATACACCCCTATATACACCAACAGCAATCATTATGCATATGATCCTTATATATATAAACATACTATCTAACCTATAAAAAGTAGAAAAATTAACAAAAAATTTCTGTACCTCTTGCTAAACTAAAACATTAATATATTAAAAATCAACAAAATAAAAAATACCTCATATAATATCTCACTACATAACAGAGTAATACATGAACAACCGCTCATGCAATACTAAAAAACTAAGCCAAATAAGTGAAAAAATAAAATAAAAAAGCCTAAAATAAAAATAATAGTTGACTGTTACAAGCCTACTAAATAAAATAATTGACTGTTTTGAAGGCGAGATTGTTAAACACATAGATTACATTAGACATCTCACCCTTACGGATAATATACTCCTCTCATTTACTTCCAATCCTCCGCACTAACTTCATCAGCATACAAAGCTGACAACAATTCGAAGCTTGATTAACCTCCCCTGAAAAAATAGAAAAAGTGAAGAAAAATTTTTTATTAACTCAGAATGAAATATGGTTGATTTTATTTAAATAGAACCACCGCATGATACTAAAGTAAGATCTGAACCAGAACAACAGGAAGGACAGGAAGGGAAAGATGTTAATGAGTTTAAAAGCTCAAGAGGCCTCGCAGTTAGACGCGAACAGACAAAGATGGTGGCGAAGCAAGTAAGGCAGATATCTTTTACTAAAAGTCCCTTTTTAAAACGCTGAGACCCAACGACAATCAAGTCTCCTTTTAATATACTCATCCAATATGGCAGGGTCCAGGAACTCTACCGAAAAAAAACTAATAAACTCTAGAATCCAACGGCTACCTGGCGGCGTTCAGACCAGCATACTCGCCCCACACTCCCCCCCAAAAAAAAATATTTCTCCAGCCCCACCCATCAAAAATAATTTCCCCCTCGGCTCAGAGAAAACCGGCCAAAAAAGGCAAACTTGTAATATTAATCACTTGGAGAAATATTCTAAGAAAGCTTCTTCAATCGTTCTCTAATAAATAATTTATTCTAAACGGATAAAATTTTATTAGTTTTTCTTAGTTAAATATACTTTTGATAAGTATCCGCCCAATACCTGAAACACCCCTGCCCCAAAAAGTAACCAAATCATACCATAAAAAAAAAAAAAAAAAAAGCAAAAAAAAAAAAAAAAAAAAAAAAAAAAAAAAAAAAAAAATTTACTTAAAAAAAAAAAAAACGATTAGTTTAATGAGGCTGAAAAATCTAAATCCAAAAAGGAACGATATATAAATAAATAAATATATTGCCCAAACTCATTTAAAAGGGAAAACTATCACCTATGCTAATAAAATAAATATCAAATTTAAGTCTTCTTTTACATTCTTACAAATAAACTTTCCTACCTCGCAATAAAAGAAGATAAAAATAAACTTGCCTCCATAAAAGGATAAAAATTATAAAACTTGCTAAATTTTCCACCAGCCTCTCTCATCTCTGAGTTACTTCATTTACATACATCGATCATTCATCGTTACTCATCTCTCTCTCATCTCTCTCATTCTGATCTCTCTCTCTCATTACTCTCTCTCATCGATCTTCTCTCTCTCATCTACATCATGCTCTGTATCATCATCTCTCCCATCTCTCTGATCGATTCTCCTTCTCTCATCTCTCTCTTCTCAGATCTCGATCTCTGACTCTCTCTCTCTCGACTACTCTCTCATCTTTCTCTCACTTCCATCACACTCAGCATAATCTCTCTCTCTTCTCTCCTCTCTCTCTCTTCTTATCTCTCTCTTCTCATCTCTCTCTCTCTTCTCTCTCTCTCATCGTTACTGACTTCTAAGCGCTACTAACAGCCATCTCTCGCTCAAGTATCTCTGCTACGATCTACATAAGCTGGCTAGTGGCTCTTCTAACTACTCTACTCTCGTCACATTGTCTCTTCTCTCTCTTCTACTCTCATCTCAGTCTACAACGTGGCTGCATCACTGTACAATCATACTTACCGTCTCTCTCAGTCTCATCTCTCTCTCTCCTCTCCTTCTCTCTCTCTCTCTCCTCTAACCGCCTTATTATCTCTCTTCTCTCTCTCTGAGCATGACCACTCTCTCCTCTCTAGCATCTCGTCTTGCTCTCTCACATCAATTGACTCGGTTCGATCGTGCATCTTCTCGATCTTGTCATTCATAAGGCCGTCGAACGCAAAAGCCCAACTCCTGCTTTCTCTCTCTGTTACTTTCTTACTCCTATCCCTCGTGCGTCATACATCTTTGCTCTGCTCTCTTCTGTCTCTCTCTCTCGTCTTCAGGTCTTCTAACGTGCATCCTCTCTGCTCTTCCGTTCGTCTACTCTACTCTCCTCGTACTCGGTGCATCATCTTCATCATGTTCCTCTCTCTCGTCCTCACGATCTCTACTCGCTCGCTCTCTCTCTATAGTAGAAGGTAACTAATATGAGTTCGGATGGCACCGGCTAATAATAAATAACATCGAGGCCAGTGGTATATCAAGAAGAATAAAAGAACGATACGCATAGAAACGAAAGGATAAAATACGATATCGTAATGGAAAACTACTGGATTATTATATAGGATGACATCTAAGCACATATAATCAGTAGTACGTTAATATATACATGATTATATATATGTATATATATATATATATATATATAATGAACAGGAAGTATATCGACGTTAAATTAGTAGTATGAAAAACACTATAATGTACTTATACTCATACTGACTATATATATAATTAAACATCTCATTATACGTATATATTAACCGCAACATATAATAAGCAGTACAACCTATACTGGATAATATAAGAACACATAAATATAATATATACAGCTACATATAATACGCTATAACTAATATGCATACTCTCATGTGGCCACTCTCAAACTTTCAACCGACCACAAAAAGGACACATATTTAAAAATTTGTTGATTTTAAACACTTAAAGATTTTCCTTTTTGTTTATTATATTAAACCAATACAGATAGACATATGCAAGATAACGCTTTGTCATACCGCAACCAAGAGAGCAAATATAAAAACAAGATCCCCAGTGTACATTCTATGTGAAAAGAACGGGTAAGGCCGGCGAATAACTCAAACGGATAAACCTCACCTCAAGAATGTCCCACATATTTATAACATTTCATTCCTCCCTGTGTGCATTTGTTTAAGCAAAAAAAAAAACCACGACAAATCTAATGGACAGCTAATGAGCCCTCTTGGACGGACTCTGGTAATACCGCTGATTATACGAAAACTAAAGAAAAATAAAACCAAATTTTTACCTTCTTTTTTTCCTCACACCACAACGGAATATTTTGAGGAGGAAAGAATCCTACCGAAATATACTAACCTTAATAAACTATCAAATACCATCGTAGCTATATATAGATAATATATAAATAATATAAATATAAACCTCTTATACCTGATAACTGATACTCACCAGAACATAAGCTTATATAATATATATGTATAAAACATTAATAGAATCTAAGAATACACTATATAAATAACACTATAATCATATAATCATATGATAGAACTACATACGTACTTTAAACAGGCCTAAAATAACTGAATAATAAATTTTAATTTTAAACTAGGAATATATCAAGTATATGTGACGCCTTTAATATAAGCCGTCTGAATTAAATCACTCGGATATATACTGAACTCATCTTCACGTAGAAAGACCAATCACATATAAGAATATACTAGAATAATGATATAAATATAAACATAGTAAATATCAATACGTACGTAAAACCAAAAATAAACGATAATATAATAAATATACAATAATAATACACAACGATATATATATAAAAATAAATTGCATACTCTATCTATACCATACTCAACATAGTAAGTATAATAATACTAATACCTTACTAACTATACTGATGTAAAGATACTTATAACCGATCCAGCATATATCAAGAATATGATATAAGGGATGAAATAAACGACCACGTAAGAAATTAATACTTAAAAATAAAAGATTCTGCCCTATCTATGCTGCAGAGCTATTAATAAAACAACTAACGGAAGATACACACTTATCTCATTACTTTCCTGATGGTTTAAAGGTTTCCGTATCACTACAAACAGCCGAACCATAAATAAATGAGCTATTATAACACAAATAGATATACCTCAATATTAAATAGGTATATACCAACAAGTCACATAATATCAATAGACAGTAAAAATAATAATACTCCATTATAAATAATAAACTAATTAAGTAAATCTATCAATGTTGAATACAAATAAATATATTATATATATATAAACATCATTATATAATATCTCACCTATATAATATACTCATATATATAGAGGACAACACCACCAAGACAGCTATACTTAAATACTATGACTATGATTAGTACTCGGTATAATTATAATGTATCCATCAAGATATAACAAAATCAATAAATAATAATAAAAAGAAATACGATATACTAATAAAAAAAAAATACCTTATAAAAATAAGTATAAACATAAATATAAATTTAAAGTAATATATTTAAATATACACATTTGAATAGAATGTTTTGATCGAAAGTAAAAACTTTGATTATCGCCGTTATCAATGATAGCGATTGACATTGCTAAAAAGCAAGCCACATAATAAATAAGCAAATAATGCCATAGAATACCCACGACGACAGTAAGCAGAATGAAGAACGAAACCACTTGAAGACTGATTGGTTATAGTGTTCTTCTATCTAGCACGGTGATCGGAACCACAGCTTAACCACTCGTCTCGATACGCGGACACTACACTTGGAAGGGCGCGTAAAGCCCAGGGGTTCCTTTCTCCTTCAGACTGATTTTGTGAGATGAAATAGGTGTTAAGGAAGAGGCAGCAGAGGAGCAAATGATCCCGAGGGCACCTTCTTCATTCGATGTCGAAATATTATTCCAGAAAGCGAAGGGTAAATATACTTCTTTGAAGAAGGAGGAGAAAATACTCTTATTTATTTCTTTTCAACGGTAGTTATGCGAAAACTGAGCGGTAACGAACATATACCTTTTTCATAACACTGTTAAATGATACATTAGTTCCATAAAATGTTTTAAATATAAGAATAGCTATATTAAATACTAATGTACTTAATAGATTTGTTGTGGATAAACATTGTATATAATTATTTTACCCATTTTCTCCATTATTTCAATCCCTCCGCCATATAAATGAAAATATATTTATATATACTATTAACTACTGACATAGTTTCATAAACCTTTTCAATAAATATATATAAAAAAAAAGATACATAAATATATACAACACTGAAACAATTAAAAACCAACATTTAAAATACACCTACAAAAACTAAACCAAAAAAATCACAAAAATCCTTCCGACAATCAAACACCACTCTAATACAACCACATTTAAAAGTAAATATTTAAAATATGTAAGAGAACCTATGATGGAAAATATAAAATAAGTGAATTATACGAAAATTAACACATTAATGTACTTACATTCCATTCGATCTCTCAGTCGCGAAAAATCTTCAAAATTAGAATCTTCAATATTATATATTTAGTAAAACGCAAAAACTGATCCAATTAGAAACGAACGATCAATTGCAATCAGAAATTATTTATCAAATTTTGACCGATTAAAAAGTCAAATGGACGATATCTTGAATAAATCAAGGCCGTTTTTTTCCCATTTATAATATATATATATATATAAATAAATATAGATATATAAACTATATATATATATATATATATATATAATATATATAATATATATATATATATATATATATAATATATATATATATATATATATATATTTATAAAAAATTAATACACACCACGTACCGCTTTTCAATAAGAAAATCTTAATGGCAAATGTTGCTTTTTACTTGTTCAAGTAAAATTTTATATTTTTCACCACTCTCAGTGCGGCGGGTAAGGGATAGGACAGATCAAGGCGGGTGCTATATTATTAACAAGGGGAAATATATATATATATATATATAATATATATTATATATATATATATATATATATATATATATGATATAAGGTGGGGGGGGGCGTGTGTATGGTAGGTATATATATATATATACTATATATATATTATACAACAACTATTTACATTATTTCCACAGCAATAACCGAGTTATTATGCACTTTATAATTTTGGTGCTATATACGAAGAAAGTACGATGACACCCGATAATAATGAATAATAATAATAATTAATATGATGATATATATAATTAATGAATAATAATAATAATTAATAATAATAATAATAAATAATCCACCGTTTCAACTTACATTGCGTAAAAATACGAGTGGAAAATGTAATAAATTTTCAGTTTTCTAAACACTCACGGGTCCAACGGTACATGCCCAAGATCAACCCCTCAAAAAAGTACACACTTGAACTAACTAGGAGATAAAAAGAAATACGATTTAATTTAATGGATATAAGGAAAAATTTAAACGTAAACTGGATAATAATTAAAACTAATCAAAAGTAATTAAACGATGTCTCTTAATTAATAGACGAACAAAAAAAAAATACAATTTAAAAAGGAATAAAAAGTCGACTGGACAGCCCACACCAAAATAGTCTAATGATAAGAAAAGTTAAGATAAAAAAGAAAAAAGAAGCATCCTATCAAAGTTGTAAGAATGTTAAATATAATCCCTTACAATTTTCCACTATATTGGCGTTATATAAACCCTAAAAAGAATCATTTATCATTACTTTTTTATTTATATAAAAACCCCTATCCACACATTCATAAGAGTTAAAGTGCTCCAGGTTTAATAATAATACTATAATATATGATTAAAAACTAATAATAATAAGCATAACTTTAGTATTCCTACTACTGTGTACTATATGCAACACCTCTATTAGTAATAATACTGATATACTGCTGTTAATATAGTGAATATATATGTTATATAATGAATATAAAAATATGGTAGTAAAGCTCTCAGGTATAAATCATTATAATAGGTATAAAGCCGAGGGGTTATATTATTAAAAAAAACTCTCTCATAGATGTTTCTAGTATATGACAAATTAAAAGCAATTTGAATAAACATAAGTACCCCGCGGTGAGCCCGACGGTTGTATATAAAAACACCAGTCAATTATAGGATATGTATCCAAGAGAGGGCGGATCTGGCAACAAGCACTTGGTCGAAATATTTCGGGGTAGTCGATACCTAGGCGGAAAAAGTGAACTCCAATTGAGAATGGAAGAAAGGCCAGTAGTGTTGATTACAAGTAAAGCTAACAAAAAAAAAGACTACAAACTAACCACAGTGAGTTTAAGATGTGTGTGGATATGGAGACGCTCTAATGAACCAATGGAGAGAATAAATAACATATTGAAAAGCCATAAAGGTGAACGTAAATATATCAGGCTTACAGGGCGATGATTACTATATTTAAATAGAACTCTCATGTCAGAAAACAACTCATAAAGCTAGATATAGAACTTAAATTTATGCCCTTTCTGTTAGGTGATATAGGTCTTGTAACACCACTACAATCTAGTATGGTTTTTTATGTTTAATAATTAATAACTCGAGAAATTCCACCTTAAGTTATTGGCAAACCTTAATGTTCGATTAAATATGTTAATAAAAACATGTTTTCAATGTTAATTGAAATAAATCTTTTTCGTACCACGTATATAGTTGATTACGCCTTATATAGCATATTCAATATCAGAGTTTATTATATGTGTATTGATGATGATATCCAGTAGGGATACACTCTGGGTTTTATTTCTTTATATACTTACATTATACTAATTTTTAAAAATAGTTTTAATTAAAATTCCGAAAGATATGAAGTATACGGATTAAAGCCTAATAAAAGATTCACTCAAGGGTAATGATTAACGAGGACAAATTTTTTTGTTTTATTCTTGAATAAAGTTTATAAAAAAATGATATATATATTAAGTAGATAAATAAAAAGATAAATGTATACTATCAAGTATAAGTAATAATATGATAAAGAAATCGATAAATGGTATAATGGAATAAAAAATAATAATGTAAATATAATAAATAGATAATCATAGTATATAATATAATATATCATCCCGCTTATATAAGGAAATTTAGTCGCCTGCGGGCACGCTATATAACGCGTAGCTATATATATAGTAGCGATAGGAGAACGCGGAAATATTAAATACTAGCTATATATATACTAGTATGTATATATAATATATAATTAGGCGTAAACGCTAGGCTATATAATATAGTGGATAGCTATATAGTTTAGGTTACACGTAAAATTATCGGCGCGGGCGTGATAGGATGTGGTGACGCGGCTATTTCAAAGCTCGTAAAATTGATTAAAATGACTCGAAGGAGGATTAGTTAGTATCTTTAATTTTAAACAAACAACGCTAAGACAACCTTTGTCCAATGCTGTTAGGTAATATTTAAAATAGCAGCACCCTGAACTAGGGGCAATATATATATCTTGGTAGGTAGGTGTGAGCAGAGAGTCCGAAACGTATATAGGTAATATGAGGTCCACATAATGATAAGATAAATCTTGAAATGAGTAGGCTAATAGGGAGGGGGGTATCATTATAGTATATATATGAGGGTAGAAGACATACTCCAAAATATTATTAATATAGCCCTCTTGGTTATCAACCTCTTAATAGATTGTGATAGGGTGAGTATTATTATGAAATAAGGGCACATACGTTTAGCACTGAATAAATATAGTATATATATATATATAACTGAGGTCTCCATCGTACTGTTTCTATCCTCAATTTTGAGCAAGGACGTTGCCTTAAGGAATTAACGTCGTCTTGACTCTAGAAATTCACGTAACTTATAATTCATATATTTCATCCCGAGAATCGTACAACAAAAATCTATTCTCCGTAACTCTAAAAACTCTTTCGTCGTATTAGAAAATGCAATCTGGATCCACTTCATCACGCTCTTACAGGCATTGTGGGGGAGGGGGGGGAAGGAAATATATCAACTCTTAACTTTGCATTTTCTTCTCTCCATCTTATAATTTTTCTTCGACTTGAACAAGTTTTACCAAATGCTAAAACTGAACCCTTCACTCCAGTCTTTGCCTCTAATTCCAGAAGTATTCTTGGCCGGCTCCCTCTCCCTACCCATATCCCAACCGCCTTCCAATCCCTAACATTGTAACTTCTTCTAAAGAGCACGCTCTCTATCTCTCCAATCTCTTTCTCACAGGAACTATTGCACCACTCTCTCCCTACACTCTTCTTCCCAACTCTCTATCGCGTAGTCCATCCTTTGAGGAGAGCTCGTACGACTCTGTCGATTTACGAACAATTTGCATTCTCATCTCCTAAACGGATTCCCCAAGCTCGGTAATCATCCACCACCAACTCAACTTTAATCGGCTAGTGCTGCATTGCGTTAGGAAAGTAAGTATAAGACTCGAAAATCTGGTACAATCGCGTTTGTTCTATTTTTTCCCCACTTGGGCTCGCCGGGATCTTGAACAGCTATTGTCCAAGAATGCATCCGTGTAGAATTGGTAGGTTCATGTGTCGATCAATTAATGTATATCAAAATAGGAGTCCCTAGAGTGTTTTCTTTCTCAATGTGACAATCGCTGCGGTGGATATTCATGGATGATAGGCCTTTAAACGCTTCATGTCCCCAACCAATAGTATGTAATATATATATTATATATGTATATGTGGAGATTAGTTAAGTTGTTAGAATAAGTGTCATTATATATATAGTATTGAGTGGTTGAATGTAGAGTGGAGTTAGTTGAGTATAGGTAGGTTAATGATGTTAAGTGCTTATGGAGTGATAGAGGAATAGCATAAATATGTCCATTAAGGGGTTAATTAAGGTCCAGTAATATGTGATATATATTATATATTAGTAATAATGATTACATTATTAATATTATATATATATATTAAGATTATATATATATATAAAATTATAATTGCAGTAATATATATTTATATATATATAATAATATATAATAATATAGATAGTATATATATATAATATATATTATATATATATATAATATATATAATATATATAATATATATAGAATTAATATATTATATTATATATTATATTATATAATAAAATATATATATGATATATATTATATATGATATATTTATAATAATATATATATAAATAAAATATAATATATATATATATATATCAGTGGCGACTCTGGTAACTTTTTACTACTGGGGGATGGAGATGCGATTTCACATTATAATATATTAATTATATATAATATATAATATATATATATATATTATATATATATATATATATATAATATATTATTAATTAATAATAATATAATATATATATAATATATATACTAATATATAAAACTAATATTAATAAAATATATAATATATAATATAATAATATAAATAAATATTTATATATTAATAATCGTACAATTTTATACAAAAGGTTTAGCCGCCTATATATGACATATATTCTACTTCGATATCGTAAGGCTAGCACAATTACATTAAAAAAAATAATTGTTAATATTTGGAAGGAATGATTTAAAATAAATATAAAATAAATAATTAATAATTACTTACTTAGTATATATATATTAAATTGTAGGTTTTTTATAAATTTGTAGCTAAAGTCCATTCTTCTCGCTTTTGTAATAAACTTGCAAATAAGTCAATTACACAAGATTGGTCAAATAAGATTATGGAATTCTGGACAATTCTCTTATCTGCTTGCAAGCGCAACGAGATTAGGCATTTCAGTCTTTTCTTGACCCCATTGTATTCCGAAGTAACCCTGGATTATTTATTCTTTTATTTAATTATTGAAAGTATCTTTCAGCTTCAACAGATGCCATTGGAGTAGTTTTTGTAAAAATTTTTAGGCAACTTTAATGTTTCTTCAAAAGATTCTTAGATCCATTCCATATTTCAATTAATATGTACTATTATAAGATAATCAAAGAGCTCCTTTACAGGGAATAAAATAAATCTTCTCTATGAAAATATAACTTGAAGTTCAGATTTTGAGTCTCAAGAGTAAAATAGTTAATTCTATCATTACAGTACTTTTTCAAATTATGCCTTAACTGTTGGGAAAATGAAGTATATTCTACCATATATATGTAATATCTTGTTGATGAGACGATGAATATGAATTGGCATTGAGAAATAATGTATCATCTTAAAACGAAAACCTCTCCTATAGACTGATAGATTTATTATTATATTTGATTTCACTACAATTACTTTATACGCAGCAGCTTTTTTATAAATTCAGCTTTAAAAGATATGGGAGTAATTAGAGTGAAAGCATTTAACTGAATCTTCTTCTTATCTTCACCTCACAAAACAATCATTATTAACGTTCTCACTCAATATTCTTCCATATTAATGATGGTTCATACTGTTTCTAATCTTTCCTATGAATTTCATAATTTAGTTAAGTTCACTCCACAGACTTGATATTTTATACAGAGGAATTGACGTCTGCAGGTTGTCTTGAATCTGAGAATTTTATAAAGGTATAGTAACAATCTACGCGTGCCGGCAATGTAGGGGGTCATGGCAGGAATATAGGCGAAGTGAGGCCAAAGTAGCAAAATAGATAGTGCATCATGGTCAATAAACACCTCTCTCGCAATACACCTGGCGCTGGCTTGATCTGGTCTGTGTTCCTGTGTATGTTATATTGACTATTCAATTTAGATATTTTTTACAAATTCACTTCTAACAAAAAGGTAGCTCCTCCTATGTTTCAATATAGTAAAAAGCCATGGTAAGATTGTACAGTTCGGATTAAGGTTAGGAAAATGGTGGCGCGATCGGGTCTGTAGATTGGTTAACAGTTTTATCGAACACGGGTGTCGCAATTAATTTCATACTATGAATAGCTAGGAGAGCATGTTCTCCTGCGAGTAGATATGAGTTGTGAATTAAATAAAATTAATGTGTATTGGAAATTAGTGATCAATTTCGTTCTGTCGTCCATACTGGAATATTAATGATAAGAAACTGACTGATGTCATTTCAAATTAATTTGTATATAGCTGACTATAAACTTAGTGTACATAATGTGCAATTTTGCTGAATTAAACGTCTTTTATAAATACAGTGTTTATAATTGAACAGCCGTGTCCACTCATAACTGCGGCTATCCATCATAACTTTAGGAGACATTTATCAGTTTTTCTTACAGTTCGGTAAAAATATGGGATTTATAATATATTGATACAGAATAATTAATTATCCGCTAGCTTTATTTGATCTGCCCTATGTGAATGTAGTCTGGGTTAAAAGTTTCCCCAATTAATCTTTATCTTTTTAATGATTTCCCGTCATTATATTTCATTAGTGCGCAATAATTCGATGATAGAAAGCTAATTGAAATTTCGGTTTGAATTATTATCTAATAGATTTCATCATGTATAATTACTCATATATAAATGCTATGCATATAGAAATCTTTCTTTTAATATTAATGTGCCATTTATCTCTACACTTAATGAAATTATCACTAATAAGTAGCAAAGAAAGTTTAATTAATCATTTTTTTAGTATTAGTTGTTTAAAAATGTTCCATTTATGATATAAACGTAATAATTAGCTTTTAGATATAAGTTTATTTTATCTTTAAAGTTGGATTTCTATTCAGCCACATTGTTAATTATTCTATTTAATTGTTTTGTTATAAAACACCAGAATTCATAGAATCAGAACTTTCGTCATGACCCCTTTAGGGGAGTTCAAGATTTGGTTGAGTTTTAATTCTTGATGGCTTTGATAAATTCTTTTAAGTGTATGATGATATTCTAATTTTTTATAATGTATAACCTGCTGTTATTTGTATGCTAATTTCAATCGCTTAGTTTTTGTATAGCAGAATCATATATTTTTACTATATTATATTTTACATTTTTTATCACTTATCTTCATCTACCTACTATTACTGATGTATTTAATTTATGTATTGGACTTACAGTAATAGCTTCATGATGATTTTATCTATTAACCTATTATATTTATGACTTGATTATGATTTATGTGCTGGAATTCAGTTCACTCTCAATTCTTTAGCCCAAAGATATCATCTACTCTATTTATTCATTAATATGCAAATAATTCAATATGGTAGAAGGCCAACATTAATATAGCATTATTTTTCTCTGAGGATAGCCGCAGGTAGCTCATTTGTGGTACTATCTTATTATATAAATCCAACTGTTTAAATTTTCGAGAGTTACGGTTTTTTTGCTCTCTATTGATTATGATGGTCTGAAAGTTTTAATATATATTATATTTGGCATAAAAGTTGCCAAACTCTTTTTATTATTTATTTAATTTATTATTTCTTCAAGAGAAAATCTTGAAAACTTTATTTTCATTTAATATATTTATTAATTACCTTACTATTCATTTTGAAATTTTAATATTATATTACTATACAGTAAAAAATATATAAAACAATTAAAAACTTCAAACACAATTACTCATCTCCAAATATATGATTTGTCAATCAGTTTTAACTGACATTATAAAAATATTAAATTGATTAAGTTATGGTAGTATTCGTTAATCATTATCATTCTCAAAAATCATATGTTTAATAAAATTAAGTTTCATTAAGACATACAATATAATTAATAATATTTTTAAATATTCTTAAAATAATTTTAATTTATATTAGTTTATGAATATATATATATTATATATTATATATATAATATATATTTATATAATATATTATTTATAATTATTAATTATTATTAATTATAATTAGTATTTATTAATTATTTGGTTATATATCCCTTATAGTATATATATATATATATTATTATATATTTATATATATATATATATTATAATAATTATTTATAATATATTATTATTAATTATATATAATTATATATAATGTAATTTATAATTTAATTATTTAATTAATTATTATATAATTTTAATATATATTATTATATATATATTATTTTTAATAATTTTATATATAATTTATATTATTAATTAATAATAGATTAAATATATTATATTAATTAAATAATTAATAATTATATAATTTAAATATATTTATATAATTAATATTATAAATTATAATAAATTTAAATATAATTATCAGTAAATTTAGATGTCGAATAAATAAATTTTAACGTTATTGATATTTGGCGATCTTAAGAAATATCGATAAAATATCATAATTATTATAATATTATATAATATATAGTAAAGGCGTGTTAGATTTAGGTCCAGTTTTTCTTTCCCAAATATTTCGAAATATAGAACGTTCTTTGAGTTCATTTCGCATGTATAAAATCAAATAATTGTATTAAATGCATTCTTCTTAATGTTTATGAGGATTTTGATTTATAATATATTTACAGACAACTAGACCTAAAGCTTATTAATAGTAAGTTCTATTAATTAGGAATTTTTTTAGTGTTATTTATTATAGATTAATTGCAATTTTTGTTATATAATCCGTTATATATATATATATATTATAACTTATCTATATTTTATTATATATCGTAGTTACTTTCGTTAAAATAAATATTTTAATTACCTTATAATAGTAATAATCTATATTCAATAATTAATAATAAAAAATGTTAATATTATATTTAATTGTATTATATATATAAATTATAGAGTATTATATAATATATATATAATTAAGTATAAGATCGGTATATATAATATATTATATAGATATCTAACTCATGTTTGGAAACATAGATACTCGTCGAGCGTGTGTGAACCGCCAGCTGACGTCACAAAACACAGGCATAAAAATATAGAACATTAATTCCTACATTCATTTGCTAATTTTTACTTATCTCCTGTATTCTTTTCCCAATTCCTTGACGTTATTTCAGATATAATAAAACATAATTAAGCTACACTTTCAGATTAATCATATTGGTAATTAGTAAATTTTGAAAGTAACATACTAAAAAAGAACACCATATTACGCATTTTCATGTGACAGTCGACTACGTAACGAAACGCGAAAGTCAAAATTAACCCCTCTAGATTGATAATGGAATAAGAAACCTAAATATTACATATGGCAGAGGCATATCCTTCGGATCGATCCAAATGGCGTCAAGTACAATACGAAACAGTTATCCAATATATCGCTAGAAACCTTGTACTTCTCAATTTAGCACACCATTAGCACATTTCCGACAAATTAACAACATACAATGGGATAAGTTCTCGTAACGTAAAATATAGCGGTATACCGACTTGATTACTTAAGAGATTTCTTAGCCTTCAATTATTTCAAAGAGAACACAAGTACACTCTAGAGGTTAATTGTAATCAATAACGATCATATCTAATACACTTCGCTTGTCGCAGACCCCTCATAATATTCTTTGCATAACAACATCAACCTCAATTGGAGCTATCAGGAGCGTGAATGAATGATTTCAGGCTCTACGCCAGACTCGATGGCCAATATTCTGGATAAATATATGAAAGGGGTCCAGCGGAATTTCAAAAACTAATCAGTATCACGTGATGGACTAAGTATATGTTAGTCAAATTTCTTATATTCTTATATTAGATGGAGAATTTACGTGGTTTCTGGCCTAATATTATCAAGAGTTTTAGAGTGAGAGGATTTCCAAGTCTCGAGGATTATTTATTAAAACATGATCTTTTAAAATGTAAGTTAGTAGTATAATTCCAGGAATTGTATAGTCTTATATACGCATAAGGGTCGGAGGGGAGCGATCGGCCGGAGGGTCGCTCCATCGCTCCTATTCACATGAGTCGCCACTGATAGATATATAATATATATAGTATATATATATATATAGTATATATATAGTATTATTATATATAATATATATATAGGATATATATATATATATATATAATAATATATATATATATGATTATATATATATGCAGTCACGTGAATAAGTATACTCGAGCGGCAAATTAGCATACTATGCGACTATTACTCAAGTAGTCAAGTGAAGCTGTTAGTTAGATAATGAAGTATCTATGCAAGTGAATGATGCCCTATACTCTCAATCCAAGCGATCCAAAAGTAAGTATGATTTAATGTGATATATATATATATATATATATATATAAATAATTATTTATATTGGATCAGTTTCATGTATTATACAATCTAGTATTTATATATAATATGAATATAGTTACTATAAACTTACAGGATAAAATTACCCATAAACACAGCTGGTTCCGGCAAAGAGTGTGTTGATTGATGGCATTATATATATATATATATATATATACTTAATATTGAGCAAAGCAGCTCTCAATTTAACTGTTAAAGTAAAAATATCTGTAAAGTATGGGTTCCATATTTCAAGGTGGACATTTTTTTCAGACTACTATACATACTTTAACTTGCTGTAACTATATTTGACCTATGGAATGATTCTAGAACTCATGTGTATGTACATACTCAAGTAAAAATTAATCTATATTGATTGTATATTATTACCAATTATAACGTGAAGTAATGATGTATACTGGGCATAGGTATTAAGACTGGTAGCCCCTATATCCTCTGCCACCTCCTATATTATATTTAATATATATAATATATTATATTATAATATATATATATAATATATATTAAAATATATAAAATATATTAATATTATATATATAATATATAGAGATAATAAATAAATTATAATTAAATAAAATAAATATATATTATATAATAATATATAATATAATATATATATTATATATATAATATAATTAAATATAATAAATAATTAATATATTAATATATAATAATATATATAATATAATATATATAATATAATAATATTAATGAGATATAATAGTATATATATATAAAAATTATAAATAAGAAAAATATATATTATAATAGTATAGATATTAAATTATATATATATTATTAATAAATTAATATATATTATATATATATATTATATATTATATTATATATATATATAAATATAATATAAATATTATATATATATATAATATATATATAATATAAATATAAATATAATATATATAAACCGTCATTTAATAATTTACTTGATCATATATCACGATAAATTCTTTTTCTTTCAGTGTTAATATATATTTCTATTTTCACATACTTTATACTCATTTATCTTTATCAGTTCTCAGACATTTCCAATGTTTTCTACCTCAATTGTTTCTAATGAACGTGATTCATCCTTCTCTTATTCCTCTATTATCATGATAAGTCGTGAAGTACAGTTAATTTCAAATTAATTTGTATTAACGACGTCAGATCATGGTCATACATATAAAAAAAATTATAAAAATCTATTAAAAATCATAAGAACTTTAATTTACTAATGATAAAAACATGCTCCATAAAGGAAAAAAAATAAAGAATATAAATTGCTAAGTAAAAACCACTTTTTAACGGAAAATAAACAGTATAAATAATTAGGGGTGCTCTAAGCAAGCGATCTGATGAGCCTTCAGATCCCCAAATTAGTTAGGTTCTTCTCCAAAAATATTATTAAGAAATGGACAAATATAAGAGACCAGTGGATGAAGAGGGACATCAAATGTACAACTTTTGTTTTGAAATCTCAAAAGTCGTTTTAAAATAATAAGACCGAATTTATATCTAATGTGGATATGGCTATGGCTCAAATGTATTGCCCTGGTAATTTATTAATAGAGTAATATTAAAATTAAAAAAAAAAAATATAAATATATTGTTAATTAAAATGAATAAAAAATAATTATTATATATAATATAATTATTATATATTATTTAATATTATATATGTTATTGCAATTTACTATAGATATATAACATACCCCTCATTTATGGTAAGGAATTATGCTTTAATTCCTTATGACTTAACTTTAAAGGTGACGCAAGCTAGAAGTAATTAATTGCTGAAAATTACAGATTTTGCAGTTTAATATATAATAATAGTAAATATATATAGAAATATAGAGATATATATATATATATGTATATTATATATATATATATTATATAATATTAAGATGATAATAGATATATATAGTATATGTAGTTAAATATAGATATATATATTTATATAATATAATTATTTATATAACTATATATAGATATATATATAATAATTATATATAATATATAATAGTTAAAGATTATATAATATATAATGATATAAGTCGGAAAAATGCTAAATACTACAATAACTATAATAGAGTCTGGCTGATCATCGATCGAATAATAAGTATAGTAGGTGTCAATAACTATACTATTACAATTATATCGCTCTGTTGTTACAACTTGGCGATACCTACCCCATAACCAGTACTCGTTATCCCCTTCTCTAGGAAAACCTTGTTTCGCCTACTCCATCACTTACACAAATAACCTCATCCTCCACGGGAAAAAAGTCATGTTTCTCCTAGAGTGTCAAGACCAAGAAGTTCTTTAGTACCACAATCTCAACGGAAGCATTTCCCTTCTCCAACATTAACGTGTACACCCGAGATCCCTTAATTTACCGCGACTGCAACGTCCATCATCAAACGGTGAATCCTCTATCCCTTCGATAAAAAATTCTCGGAACACACCCTCGGTCAAACGTGCCGATTCTCATACCAACTGCGAAGTTGTACTGCTAGTTCTACTCTATCTACATAAATGCGCGTCACTTCCAAGGGAGGTCAGTAGACTGAATCAAATATAATATCCATGGACCAGTGCCCTTCTTCCTAAGGAACTAGTGTCCTATCATAGAGAGAAAGGTAGGATTCTTATGCACCCTCAGAACACCTGGTTGAGTAATATTATTGTGTATGATTGCCCACTCTCGGCCATTTTTGGCTCTACCTCCCTACTAACTTCCAATTTTATGTTTCTTACTAAATTTACCGAATTTATTTTTAAAGGTAAATTTTTATGCGTATACTATTAGAATATAAATTTACATGATTCTAATTAAATAATTAAAATAATATAATACTGTATATTACCCTAACTAGTGAATTATCATATTTATATGTAGTATTAACGAATAAATATACCCATTAAATCTAAATTCAGCATCCGCAAAAACGTTACAACCGCATTATACATCGTATCACTCTAATAGTCATTGATTTTAATCTGAAACACTCCTCTTACCCTATTCTAACAATCTGAATTAAAAATACCTCCAACGTCCTTGGAGTAATTATTTGGATCAGATGGGATTTAAATAAAAACTAACGTAAACCCCAAAGGGCATCTTATCTAGAATTTTCTTATAACTAAGAAGATATATCAAGGGGTGAGCTGATACCCCCTCCTTTAGTCTCGCACTAATTACATTATTTCATAAGCTATACATCTGTTAATAAGCGTTACGAGCAAGCTTCTTATGTGTGCGGCACAATGGACTGTATCGAACAAATAACTACAGATGTGTTAGATTTAACTGAGGTATATAACAAAGGAACTCCCTCTAGTATTTGTCCTCTTGTTCTCCTTTCTTGTTCAATATCGTCTCTGCATACAACAAAAAATCTTGTCGAATTGAGCGCCCTCTACATTTTGAGAAATGTGCGGGGAGTCTTAAAAAGAGAACCAGCTTGTAAGGGGGAGCCTTAGTCTCCCTCCTCTGGCCATTTGCTTTGGCCCAATTAATAATTATTATGTTAAAAAGAAACCACAAAATTATATAGTTCTGTGAATTAAACAATGATTTTACTAGTATTTAATTGTGAATAGGTATCAGTATGGCACATTATACTGTTTTGAAGAGAAATAGAGGGAAGAAAAAATAATAACTTCCGTTAAATTTGACTGATTAAAAAAGCAATTTATAAAAAAGAAAATTTTAGTATGACGCGACCTGTGTCAGGAGTAAAGAAGAAGAGAAAAGAAAATTGTGATAATAAAAGTGAAAGAGAAATAAGAGGAAGAAAAAAAAATAATTTCTACATAAAAATCTGATTATTAAAAAAGCAACTTATGATTATTCTGCCAAAATGCCTATATCTACTTCTATGTAATTAATTTTAATAAAGAAAAAACTTAACTAATTTTTTAATATCCCTATTGTCAAGCTAATCCTAGCAAGACAAGTGGTGACTGCAGACTGACCGAATATTATTAAACCCCAATTACCTTCTAATGGAACAGTAATCAAGGTGATTAAGGGTAATTAAAAGTAAAATTCCAATCAAGAAAGAAAAACAACAAAATTAAAATCAGAGTGAGGCGAGAGTTTTGAACGAGTCAAGAATCTTAGGCCTAAAATGAAGAATATCACATTTCGGACGAAACAAGTGAAAAATATAGGGGAAAGTACAAACCTTTCCCTAGAATTCCCCACTCACTCCCAACTTGACTGCAGCGAGCGAACAGCGAAGGACCGATATTCAAAACGTGAGGAACCTCTTTCATGGTCGAAATCACATCCTTGTTTCTCCTCTCAAAGAAAAAAAATATTCGAAAAAAAGAAAAAAAGAGAGGGAAGGAAGAGACAACATAGATAA
>JABUQX010102710.1:47500-50949 GCA_015478945.1 Trachelipus rathkii
CCGTAAGGTTTTAATGCATGCATCAATCTTACTTTGTATGGTAGCTATATGGTAACAGTTCAACATGTTGTAGCAGCCTCTAATTCTTCTTTAGTTGTTGCTTTAGAGCTTTTAAAGTTGATTTCTGTGACTTCTAATCCCCATACGTCTCTTACACACGGGCATATATTTTGCGCCGAACAAAACTTTCTTTTCACGGTTTACGTTTGGCGTTAGCGACCGTAACTGTTAACATGCATTTTTACTAATCCATTTCTGCACACTGTCAGTTGACGTACAGGTTTGTTTTACATCTGCTGCTGAATTTTCATATAAACCGATTACATCCAAAATAAGTTTCAACATTAAACACTCTTTGTTGGATTGAGAAAAGGCATTCTGCAGACCTCTTATCACAATAAGCTTTAAATTGACTGCTGAAAACGTCGCACAGATAACTAATTTGCCATCGAAGAACCGCCCTAATTGCGTTAAGATATCATAACACTTAGCTACCTACAAATATTATACAAATAAATACCATATAAAGAACCAAGGTATGAACACGTGACTGTCTGTTAATCTTGGCACACTGATATATATATATATATTATATATATATATTAATATATATATATAATATATATATATATATATAGTATATATATATATATATATATATGAGTATAGTATATTATATATATAGTATATATTATATATATATAAATAAAGCAGCACCCCCTTGCACAAGAACCACGAGCCGCCACTGCAGTAATAACAGAATACTATAGATAGAGAAAAAGAGTATAAACAAATTTGTTTGCAACTAACCTGATTCTCTCTCTCTCTCTCTCTCTCTCTCTCTCTCTCTCTCTCCTCTCTCTCTCTCTCTCTCATCTCTCTCTCTCTCTTCTCTCTCTCTCTCTTTTCTCTCTCTCTCTCTCATTTCAACCGTTTACGGAATATTAACACAAAAATTTTGAAACCTTGAAACTATTCATAGACAATTAACACACTAGACTTGTAAGTGCAAAAGATTACATCAATTGTTTTGTGTGTGTGTGTGTGTGTTTTTTTTTTGTTTTCGTTTTTTAATAACGTTTTTAAAAAAAGGGACATAAAACACGCCATTTTCTTTCTTTCTTTTAAATAGTTTTTATATTACTAGTTTACATTGTTTTTATTATTTAGAACAAATTTCCAATAGTTGCACTGTATAAAAAGCCGATTTTGAATGTTTAATAGCTCGACATGGTCACAATTTTCATTTGATAATGTTGCGTAGGAAAAAAATTTCACAAACGGTAGCTATTTCAAACGTCGACATCATAATTAATGGTAAATCTATAAATTAAAAAATGATTTTTAAAAATGTCGAAGAACTGAAAAGTAACCAAGCTGCAACCTGCTCCAAATATACCAGCTAATTATTTGTTCAGTACAATATTTATTTGTTCAGTACAATTACAGAAATCATAACTATTATCAAAACTATTAGAAAGGAAATTAGATTTAAATAATAAAAACAATGTAACCTAGAAAAAATAAATAAAATTCTGTCAAAAAAAAAAAAAAAAAACCAAAAAAAAAAAAAAAAAAAAAAAAAAAAAAGAAAAGAAAAAAGCACTTTTTTTTTTAAAACAAAAAACGGCATCCATAAAAACATCTTTTTTTTACACTACTAGAAGGAATGCGTTTTTAATGTTTTTGAAGAATGTTACCGAGATTAGGAATTTTCAAATATCTTAGGAACTGCAACACTTTAAAGATTTTTTCATTTCACAATTATATTAATATATATATATATAATAATATATATATATTATATATATATATATATATATATATATAATATATATATATATATAATATATATATATATATAATATATATATATATATATATAATATATATATATAATTTATATTTTTTTTTATATATATATATATATAATATATATATATATATATATATATATATATATATATATATATATATATATATATACTATATATATACCATATAAGATATATTATATAATATATATATATATTATATATTATATATACTATATAATTAACTATATATATATTTATATATATATATATATATATAATAATTAATATATTATATATATATATATATATATATATAATATATATAATTATAATATATATATATATATATATATATATAATTATAGTATAATCTTATAATATTAATAATATTTAATATTATTATTTTATATTAATTATATTAAATATAATTAAAATTATTTATATTATGGTTAATATATATTTATTTACTATATAATATATATATATTATATATATATATATGATGATATATATATATATATATATAATAATAATATTATATATTGTATATAATATATATATATATATATATATATATATATATATATAAATATAATATATTATATTAATATATATATAATATATATATATATTATATATATATATACATATATCATAATTATAGGCCTATATATATATATATTTATATATTATATATATATATAATATACATATATATATATTATATATATATGTATATAATATATAAATAATATATATATATATATATAATTATATAATTATATATAATTATATATTATATAATATATATATATAATATATAATATAGTATATATACATATATAATATATATATTACTTTTAACTATCAAAATCTATATATATATATATATATATATATATATATATATATATATATATTTATATTATACTATATATATTATATAATATATATATAAATATATTAATATAGTATATAATATCATAAAAAATAATGGAAATACACATTATTAACTATAACAGTGATTCCCAACCTTTTGCAATTCACGGCACCCTATTGAGGCTCTGGAATTTTTGAGGCACCCTTGTTACAATAATAATAATATATTAAAATAATAAATATAATATATAACGATAATAATAATAAATAAATATTAAAATAATTTTAATCTAATATAATAAATAATAATAATAATAAATAATAAAAATAATAAATTATTAAATAAAATTTTTTAAATTAAAAATATCTGTAAAACATACCTTTAAAATTTGAAAGCTGGGGTTGCGGTTTAGAATCGATTAATAATATTAATGAAAAATTTGTGCTTGATGCTTGGAGCACAAATATTGTATGTTAGGTCTGATGTTCTGATAACGCAACAGACGCATATTTTTCCTCAAAGATCAGCATCTTAATTTCTTGTTTTGCATTTATTGTGATCGCATTGCAGAGAAAGCTTGTTCACAAAGTATGATGTTGAAAATGGCAAAAAGGAAAAGGTTTCTTGTGCTTTTCTACAGGTTATGCTAATCTTTTGTATACTAACAAAAAGAACCACTGATAAAGTCAAGTCTTCTCCAAGTTTTAATTTCAGTAAAGAACAGCGCAGAGATATTAAATTCGTCTCTTCAA
>JABUQX010102711.1:0-15000 GCA_015478945.1 Trachelipus rathkii
TCGATAAAAATTAAATCAAATGAATCATATTCACGCAGATAAAGGTAATATGTGGTAAATAGTTGTGAGAATTTAAATATGATTACATTAAGAGAATAGGTCAAATGTTTTTCTTGTTTTTCTGTTCATATGTCCTTGTACTAGATTAGCGGTTACAGCGTGTCGTGTAATAAGGAACATGCACACTGCGCAGGATACAAGCAAGTAGAAAGAGACTTTAAAGCACGAAAAATACTTGAAAGGTAAAGTCGCAGCTCCTATCACCGGACTGATTCAGACATCTACCACCCAACCGTTCTCGTTACTCTATTTTTTAAATCCACGTATGATAGCAAATTTTTGAACACATATCGTCACAGAAAAAGAAAATTCCACCTAGACTCCGGACAAACGGATCCCAAAATTGGTAAATCTGTACAATGTAAGTGCTTCATCCCTTGGCCCACCAGGTGGGCCCAACCACCAACCATAAGTATAGTTTAACAAAACAACCCGCCATATACATTAATACACTATTAATGCACAACTTATTCTCGTCTTCTGTCCACAGAACTCATCATGGTCTTCTTCTCACTATCAGACCATTATAAATCACTCAGACATCTATTTAACGCACTTTTTTCTTTTGTTTCTATTTCATTAATTTTATCTCTCCAATCATTCCCAACCTATATCACCCATTTAGAACTACCCGATTTTTTCTTCAATCCTTTCCACATGACGCGATAAACGTATACTTCAACATATTTCTATTCATTTGAAAAAACACATGTTAATACACGCAAATGCAAGCACACAACATAATCTCTAAGACCTAATAATGTATGACGAGAATGTACAGAAATGCTATTTAATAGAGTACTTACCCTTTCAAGACCAGGGACAAAAATTTTGAAATTCATATTTTCCAAAATAATAGAATTTTGACGCTTCACATAAATTGATTTTTAAATTTACTTACCATTTGTATTTCTCCTTGTTTCCTCTTTTTCCTATCATATTTCTTTTGCAGATATATTATTCATCTAAAGCCTTTTTCATATCTCGCTCATAAGGAATATTCTTTTCTCGTGAAACAAAAAGAAATTTATAACATATTAAAGCTCATTGATAATTGATTACTATTTATT
Source organism: Trachelipus rathkii (assembly GCA_015478945.1). Lineage (NCBI taxonomy): Eukaryota > Metazoa > Arthropoda > Malacostraca > Isopoda > Trachelipodidae > Trachelipus > Trachelipus rathkii. The sequence goes on from JABUQX010102711.1 coordinate 1,131, forward strand.
TCGCTGATTCTAAGTCTACATTTTTTTCAGAGGAGGTATCTTTTTCACCTCCTGATGCTCGAAATAAATCGATTTAAATCTGGCTCCTGCTCCGTACCAAAAAATCTTTAGTTATGTTATATTTTCGTTCTATCCATCCTGGAAAAAGGTTATAGTATCTTTCTATATATATTCTTTACCATATATGTGGATTCATCACTGCACACTGTCTCAGCCTTTTCACGAGAGTCCCGTACTTATATTAACCCGGTTTATATTCAAACACTTTCTCTTTTACTAATGACAGCGCCTTGAGGGAGTATTTATTACTTGCTAGATTCGCATCTCCGAAATTCTGTTTCGACGAAGTAGTATATTCACATTACACCTCTAATTCAGTCTCCTTTGATATTCCGTTCCACATCCTGAAAGAACTGATTACACTAGTCATGCAGCATAACCTTTTCCAATTCAACGGAAAGTACTTCAAGCAAGTATACGGCTTACCTATGGGTTCCCCCTCTCCCCTACACTGAGCAATATCTTCATGGAGCTTTTTGAATCCCGGTTCATCTTTCAACATGATACATACCGTAATATTTTTTGGAAAATATACGTTGATGATATCTTTGTCGTGCTCCCAGCCCACCTCAACCCTCACACCCTATTAACCTACCTTAACAACCAGATTCGGTCAATCAAGTTCACAGTCGAGTTTTCCAACAACAACTCTCTTCCTTTTTTGGATGCCTTGATCCAATTAGATGAAAATTTCCACGCCACCACCGACATATACAGAAAGCCTACTCATATAGACTCATACACAAACTACTACTCCTGCCATTCGCCATTATCCATTTCTTTTATTGTACTAAAATAGATGGGATCACTCTACATTTTTTGTTCTATCATAAACTTCTCATCACATAACTATTTCCACACAGATAATCTGCTAATCTATGGACTCCTATAACATCATCAACTATTGCGCGACTCATTCTAATATTTAAAATTGATACTAAAATCCAAATCTCGTGAGGCTGCGCATAGACATTCCCTTTAATTGGACAATATTTATAATTTTATTCTCAAGTGTTTCTTTCGTTACACTTATTTTAGTCATAATCATTGTGCCTTTTAAGTGTCAATCAAAAGGTTCAACTCTATGTTTTAAAAAGCCATGTTTTTTAGATCATAAGTGAACCAACCATACCGTGCATACGAGCCCTTCCTTCACCCTACTAATTACATCATTACACTTTATCATTATTCTGTGCAACTATATTATGATATATTCTATTCTGGGTTATCCTTTCTAATACTTTATATATAACGATTTTACTTCCGGTGAATCAGAATGCAGAGAAACTATATAGGTATTAATTTTTGATTTAAATATTCTCTTACTGACATACATTTTCATCAATCAATTTGCTAGTCGTCATCAGTGGAGGTGAAGAACAAGATGGTAACAACATATGAATACTTCTTATATCCCCACACAACACACACACTCAACCACCTCATGCCTGGTCAATTCACTCACACATAACACTTACAACACAATTTCCTGAGCAATTAGCTCCCAAGGTATACCTATTAAATACATGGATGAAAATCATTGATTATGAATAGATGAAATAGTTAATAACAAAACACATAATACAATCGTACTTGAGTTACTTATCTAAAATCTAGACTATAATTAACCTCTACAAACTTACACTAGCTCAATTATGGTTATATATAACATGACCATTTTTATAATTAACATATACTAATATAAAATATCGTACATGATCAATACTATATATATAATAATATATATAATATGTATATATAGTTAATAATAGTATACATGGGTTACTAAGAGGTTTTAATACGCTCGAGATTAAGATTTGTAAAATATATTTTTTTATAAATTATAACAATAATATAAAAGTATACATCATATATAATCATGTGCACATGCATATTCTTGCGAATACATCACCGTTTCTTTTATTATACATAGAGGTAACGTACATTTATTTTTAAGATTAAAGAAAAATCAACTATATATATTATGTTTTTTTCTTTTTTGTGTTTCCATTTATTAAAATTATAATAATTATATTTTCATATGATAGCGAACGTCCAATAAGGCAGTGCTTATATAGATTATTCAATACATATAAATACAGTAATCAATACACATCATCATATATATAGAGGCTTAAACAATCAACACACGCGAGACGTGCTATTCATCCATCATGCTCAAAGTGTTTTAAGTTTTGGCCCTACGTGGCACTATATCTTATGGACATCTTTCTCACAGATCTAGATCAGATTTATTTAAAATTTATTTTTATCTAATCATATTATTATGTTATTTATAATATATCATATTATTATTTTATTAAAGTTATATATATATAATTTATGTCTTTATTATTATTTTATTAAAAAATCATATATAGGTCTTAGTTATATTATATGTAACAATGTTGTTTTTTTTTACATATTATGCGATATTTTGCTTGATTAACCTCTCTCTCATTATTCTATTCTTTCTATTAATATCTCACTTTCATCTTACTCTTCTCTCTATTATATCATTCTCGTCTCTCTTCGTCTACTTATTTCTTACATTCTCATCTTATTATCTTCATGCCATATCTCGATATATTACTTATTTCTCTCGCATATCTCTCTCTCTTCGGTCCTTAACATTAAACATTGTCATACTTACGTTTTTTACTTCTTATCTTCTAAGTATGAAACTATTAAATATTATAATAATTAATATATTATATATATTTAAAATTGTTACATTCTGACCTTTTTCTTCCCCAATGTAATGGTAGGCTCAAGTATCTGATAAGTAAAGCCATTCGGTAACAAGAAAACGCTATAGTTAATAGATAGATATTGATAAAAAGTCTGAATTATAAAATAAGGTCCGAGCCTTTACTACCTTCCTATTAATTCAATCCTCCATGTATCTATTTACTTTTAGTAATATACATCTGTAATTGACTTGCGTTCAGAGTTCAGAAACCGCCACACACAGTAAGTCTTAATATTTCAGGGACTTAGCTGATGAGATCCCTTATAAATTTGGTTTAAATATACGTTCAGTGTAGGTTCATTTGTGCCTATTATTTAACCTGGCCTCAGAGTGGTGCACATGCATATCACTCTTAATCAAAATCCTATCACAGCCTTACCTCATCTCTAATATAACAACCTTTTATTCACTCGTTCCATTTCTCATATATATTATACTGAATTTACAGTACTTTTCGTTATTACGTTGTGACTCTATCATCTTCTTCATCTTGCTCGAATCGTCTCTCAGCTGTGTCGGATCTATTCCAACACTATACTCTGCTCAACTATGACATACATCTATATAAACCAACTATCAATCATCAGCTTCATTTTACTTCATAACTAATAACCATTATAATGCATAACATATTTTATCCATATTGATATTAATTCTCTCCTAAGTTATTTACCTCACATATTCTTTCTACTAATCCTATGGCTTCCTATCCACACTCTCGTTATTATGTTCATATTCCTCCAATGTTATTTATATATTTCTTCTCATATACTCCTTATAGTCATTCTCCTATAGATTTGTTCCAACCATAGAAGGCGAGTCATTCGATAATTCTATTTTTTTAGTTATTTATTTTCTTTTTTAATACTTCAAAGACATTGTAGTTTATCTATCATATAATTATTATATGATGTACAGCGATGTCTTAAAAAATATACAGTTTATATAATGGAAAAAAATACATTGACAATAAATAACACGGGTTGGAACATATTTGGGTGTACAAATGATTATACCCTTATGTACTCTCCTATTAACGACTCTATTTATATGTGTTCTCTATCTACTTCACCACTTTCACAACACCGATCTTTATAATTGCGACTTACAATTATAGCATCTACTGTGCATAGTACTTACCTAGCACTTATATAGGGAAATTAAATTATTAATTTAATATATTCAGGTACTGTCTTAAATTACATAGGCCTGATACACCATAAGGATTACTTCTACCAGTAAATGTTTACATCGTAGAGATAGTGTATTCGACAGTCACATATATCGCTATAGTAAGTTATGTACGTTCAATGATTCTATTGATTGACTTTCTCGAGTCTCAGTGCACGTATATGAGAATAAACTTGCAAGGAATCTCTATAAAGGTGAAATATACATATCAGATATCTGCTTCAAAATACAGATATTCTCGCCATACCATAGCATAACGCGAACATTCAGTCTTCACCATCATGCATAACTATCATGTTGATATGTGCAACCCTTCTATGTGCGATGCTCGCATATTCTTACATCTCGATGTCACTAGAACCACATTATAATCCTTTTTCACGCGAGACTTCTTAATGATTTTTTCATAATCTCATTCATAATTACACACAATAATGAACAAGATAATACTCACATGACGATGAACCATACAAGTAACCGGCCTTACACTCATTGACTCAACCGCTATATCAAATCTGTTCCAAGCCAATCCATTTTATGTATGGAGCGAGTCGGAGTGTATCTCATCTATACACTAGAAAGTTCACTCTGCGTGATAATTGTTGACCAGAGACTATTTCATGACGGATTGTACGGTATTGATTTTCCAATTCAGAACAATGGTCACAAGTAGCGAGTCTCTGTGAGTGATACCCTTCTAATAGTACTATTCGTTGCGAGAATGTTTCATATAATGATAATATCATTGAGATAGTGAGCATCCCTATTTAACACCTATTATATTATCAGATACTCTTGTTTAGAGCATAGCGTCTCTATTTAAATTATGCTATATATCATTATTGTACGCGTTACGCTCCTCTAACTTTTGTGCGACATCTTTATCCGATATTGCTGATACAATTTAAAGTGATCTTGATATTCTACACAAAAATGATCTCCCACTTAACATTAGATGTGAGACAGTGTTAATCCAATTTACATTATCTGGGATTCTATTGCCTTATCAAACTTAAAGATAATTGGCAGAATCCCGAGAGTCTGTCATAATCATACGTGTTGGTTGGAGCTAGCATCTCTTTCGCACTCAATACCTATAGCATGATTGAGTGTTCCGTATTCAGCATCTCGATGACAATATAGGAGCCTAGATATACTTAACTATGATAGTCTCTATATAGCTATTATATTGAGAACAATCATACGCTTAATAAAATTATAGTTTATGAGATGTTATCTATCCTTACGCTCTCATCTCTGCAATTGCTTAATCCATTCTGTATACTCACTAGGATAATATTCCTCACTCTTGCGTGTCTGTTAGTCATGACGAGCCTAAGCGTAGGCTGAATGCCGAGATAAGGTTCTCAGTAAAACGCGCTCCGGCTTCCGACGTTTGGGCGCATCATATCTCTCTTCTAAATTTCGAAAGGTAGTTAACAGGTCAGATGCCATTGACGTAGTAATATACCTCAGGTCATAACCACTTATACTTTGATAGTTGATTGTTCGTACTTAAAAATTGGTTATTGTCTTATTTTTCTTATCCTATCGACCAAACAGTCCACTATCCTTCGTGTTTCATTTTAACTTAATTTTTTCTTGCAATAATAGTTGGTAAAGTATACCTCTCACTTACTTCCAATTTATAATGCTCATAGTATTGGGTTATCAATTCTCGGGTTATATCGATCTTAACTCTACAGTCGGAATATATATCTCTCAATAACAAGTCACGATAGCAGCACTATCACCTATATGCTTTGTATGAGCCATATTATTGAGGCGAATCATTGTAGCCAATAGTAGATATCATTAGAAACTATTTGTATATTAGTTAGTGTATCTTGCATTCTATTCAGCTCTAGATCCTGATATATATATTTCATATCAGTTAACAATAACTACAACCATAGTATCAGATGTGGATAATTCACGTGAGATCATTTATTTGTCGTCCTATATTGAATTCGTTATGATATTCAGCAGTCGCACGATCTTCCACAGCGAGAAGTCCTTAACACAAAAGATGTTCCTTCAATGTATGCTCATCCATCTTACAATTTTAGTATATTTTACACCACATTTTGCTTTGTGGGTCATGCTCGCGAGGTTAAACTGTTTTGGTGTCAGATTTAGGATAACATGCTAATTGTGGTTTTGCTAGATCAGTTATCTCTCATCTTTTAAGGCTACGTACACGTAAGTGCGTATGTTTTATTATATTCATTTTTGCGCGATATACTCATATATGGTTAATATATTCCCAATCGTCACCTTTCTTGTAGAAACTTCATCCATTGTGCATTTTAGTCACAAGATGCCAATAATAACGTAAAGACATACCGCAACAAACTATGAAGTACATACACTTTTTCGACTTGTTTAGCACGTTTTCTGTCAATTTTTTTATGCTCTTTACACTTACCGCTATAGACTAGTACTATCAGTAAACAGCTCATATTCTATTTCGCGGACTCTTATAGGTATTTTCATTACTCTACGCTCTCACTCTCTCTTTCACACACTGTCTTCTATATATGTAGAGCACGTACCCGGATGGACAATACATTAATGCTTTCTCTTTTGGCACTTGTCTAACTGAAAAGGTGTTCTTGTGCTCAGAAGTATGTATATATCTAGGTACAGCTAGCTGCGTGCAATACATAGATTCTCTTTACATACATCTCACTCGTAGAGATTTATAACTTGGCTCAAGTAACGCAAGATGTATACACACTATAACCATATTACTATATAAAATATCTCACTAGTAGTATAGACATCATTACTATTGTATTTCTATACCTATTTTAAAACTTGGATCATCTCTTAAATTTCATCCGCTTCCTTCGTGTACTACAACTGCTCCTGTCTCTAACAGTCTCATCTTTCTCAAACATTCAAATGATCCCACTAACTTATATTATATACTACACTATAGAAGACACTCACTTATTATTGAATATTTGTACCGATATCATCCATTATCTAGAATGAGCTTCAGTGGATTCATATGATATCATCACAACAGCATATTGAAATCGAATCGTTATTATTTCATCTCACACACACTTTAAATAATTAATGCATATAAAAAATTCCTTGTCGATAAATTTCCTTGTTAAATCCATTTTTCTGACCCATACATCCAATCCTCTAGTATTAGACATTAAACGGTGAGGATCAGCTCTCTAGTGTAATAGAAAGATCATGGAGGTATTTCTCCATCACAGCTCTTCTCTCAACGCACTAGATAATCCATCTAATACCTATGCAATCAATCATTACTGTTATTGTGCACTGTACTATTACTTCGAAATAAGACCTAGTGTAGTATAAGTCTTCTTTACCTGGTGTGATTTTTTACTCTCTTCGTGTACAATTTCTTTTTGTTATGTGATTCTCATATAGTGATTCAGCATATAACCTGTATGCGTTGTATGCGAGCAACAGGTTTCAATTACTTTATATGAAAAGGGTCATCCAAATATATTTGTGTGATATTAAAATATACTGAGATCTCTATCGAACTCTTTTATCATATATATCCCTATTATTCTACTAAATTCTATTAGATAAGTAAGTGAGAGAATAAAATTGTAATTCACGATTTTTCTAAGCTTAAAATAAAATAGCAATTATAATTAGAGTCATATAGATTTATGAAATGTCTAGTTGTATAACATAGAAATATTTATTTGAAGACTTATCGCATTTAAGTTCATAGACTATCACATTGATTCTAGTACGCTACATTCTATTAATCGTAGACGCACGAGAGAGAGGCCCAACATTGTTATGAATTTCTTAAGGAGAGCTGTGTTTGCTATTATTGTATGGTTTTATAATTCACTTATAATATAGTTTAACCTCATATTTCATTCTAAATAAATTTACTATTTAAATTTTAATAAAACTGAATGAACTTTATATAGAAAAACAAAAATAATATAAAATAAATTCTTCAACCCTGGTTATTCTATATATCTATCTAACTGATGAACAAAACATCCTTCATACGCTCACCAACGGTGGTCCTACCTATATTATTGGTGTGAAAAGAACTAAATAGAACTAAATCTCATCTTAAAGAAATTTTGAGAGCACAATATCACATCTACTCCAATTTTTAATATACAATTTTCCAAATAAAAATAGCTATAATCAGTCTTGAGGCATCTTCTCTACTTCCAACATTATAAAACTTCTTCTGTCTCACATGAGTTTGTTTTGTAGTACACTCAACAACATAAAATATCAAGATTTAAATTAAGTACCAGTTATATAATATTGTGCTACAAGAGAATACTGCATTCAACCAGTAGTTTGAAAATTTTGCTGGACTATTTATTGTATCTCTATGCAATCTATTTGAGTCTTTCAATAAATATAATATATATATATTCTATGTGTTTAAACCTCTTCATTCAGATGAATTTTAAGGATTACCACCAGTCACATTGTGTTGTTTAAGATGTATTTTATTATTATTTTATATCCTAATCTCTACGATACTTGTGATTTAATGAGTTATTATAAGTACTTATTCATTATTGTATTTTAGTAATACAAACTCATTCTATTGGTATAAAAATCATAATAGCTAATATTCTATATAATAGAATTAAATAATCTATTTACTTCAAAAATTTTTTAAGTGAAATTTGCTTATACACAATATTTTAGTCCCGTGTATTAACTGCTATGCGAAAAAAGCTGTTAATAGCATTTAATAAGATTAAAAGGGATTTATATTTAATAATCTTTCGCCGTGCTTAATTTTTATCAATTAAAATCAAACATCTTTTTGTAATAAATCGAATAATAATTACGCGTATCTTTAATATTTTACTATAATATTAATTAAAATTTATTATATATTAGATAATAATGGAAATATTATCTAATTAATATTGAATAATTATATTAATATTTATATTAATCCATATAATTTTAAATCATATGACTTATAATAAATATTATGCATATATAATATAATTATTTAAATTAGTTAATCAACACAAAGATTATTGAAGGTCGGTTCATCATCTTTTCTGATCAACATAAAGGAAATCGAAATGGCGAGGATGATTTATAATACAGGGTGCTACTCAGAATATCGTGTACACTTCACTTACTGAGACATTCAATTAAATTGTTAAATCACAGATACAGCTGCTGCTACTATGGCTACTACTACTACTAATAATAATAATAATAAAATTTTAAATTTTATCTCCTTTATTAAGAACCTTATTTCAAGAGAAATGTTTAAAACGAATAATCAAATAGATAAACTTTGTCCTGAATATAAAACATAAAATAAAACATTAAATAAAAAAATAAAAGAAAATATTAATAAAAACATGGATAGATTCCATATTGTGCTTAAAATGACAAAAATGTCGCAAATAAGAGTGAAAATAAGAAGGTCAAATTCAAATCTTATTTTATCAATTATATGAAGGTCACATTATTCATTATGACGGTTATACTCGAGTCTACTCGCATATATTATATATGTGTTTATAGATTCATCAATTAGAAGATACTTCTTCTTTATATTATTTAACTAAATTATATAATTAAGTGTAATGTAAGCTAATGGATGAGGAGCACTAGATAAGCTCGAGCTCTGTGAGGTTAACATCGTATTTATATTTTTCGCTTCATTATAATCTCAAGATATTATTAAGTTTACAATTTATATTAACTATAATATGGATATCTATGGTATGTACAAAAAAGTTTTATTAATAAAGACTATCTATCGATGAGCTTCGTAGAATATTAATTTCTCTACGTTAAATGAAGACTTTAGTGTAGAGGATTGTGTCATGTGTCTTATTTATTCAACGTAATATAATAGTTAGGAATATTCCAATCCCGCATCCTCTCTTACGATTAGAGGACATCCTCGAGGTATTTTGTCATCCGAGTTGGCCAGACCCAGAGGTCATTAAATGAAGCGATAGAAAGGATGCCTTTTGTAGCGTTGGTGAAATCGGGCAGTCCTGAAGTGTGGTGTGCGTATCTTGCGGCATCCAGTGTTCAGGAGAAGCTATTTTGGCTTCAGTACGAAGGGCAAGAATGGGCTGTCTTAATGAAATTCTACACATTAATAAAAACCTCCCACCCCTCTCTGGTAAGGGAAGATAATGAGAGTTGATAACGCTAATCAAGAGCTGCGATGTTCGGTGAAAGTTAATTAAACGATTTTTCAAGTTTTTATCAGAATTCAAATTTATGTTCTTATAGGAAGCGAAATAATTTCTAGTGAATCTGTTTCTTTCTACCACTTTCTTGCCTTAAATTAACCGATCGTTCATAACAAATATGCATCTTATCATTCATTTAGTATTTTTGTGTGTTATTAAAAAAACTACTTGGTAAATGATTCACAGAAATGCTAAGAAGTGAGGGGTGAAGAGTATAATAAATATGAGTATATTATTTGGTATACATTAATGATCGAGAACAGTTTGGCCGACAACCTAACTCAAGGGCAACAAATGTCGCGTAATCGTGAGCGAAGCAACTACTCCCGCACCGAGAGATTTCCCGCTGACTATAAGGGCCTCTGGTCGTCTGACATCCTAAAAAGTTAAGCAAAAAGCAAGAAGGATTTAAACTCGACCCCCTATTCAAGCCAGTGAGCTGCGCAATATATCATCAATATCAAGTATTTATGTGTCACATATATAAACCTTCTTTACTATATGTGAATTACATTCATCAAAAGCTGTAGACCTTTAAATTGATAAAATAATTTCAATTTTACTTTAATTTATACAACTAATTTATGTGTGAATAACTTACAAACTCTAATGTATAACAAATAAAATCCCTAATATACTAATTAATAAATTATTTACTTATAAGTGAATTTGTAATAACTAGAGTTTTACTCTTTACGTCTTTTCTGTTACAATTAGCTTTAGATTTTTAGGAATACTAATCTATTTTTTCAGTGAAGCGCCACTGAGAAATGGAGCAAGCTATCGACCTAAATTCTTCCTTTTTTTGAAACTATTTTTATTAATAACTCTTACTTTGACAATGTGTGGTCTTTACAGAGTTTGTTATTTTCGCTCTCTCTCAGACAAAGCTAATTTTTTTCAAATAACTCATCATTTCCGTTGTTGTAGAATTTTAAGTCATATCTCCATATTGGTTAATTTTTTATAACCAATTTCATTAGAGAAGTTTTGATATGTGATACGATCTGTGCGGATGTCATCAATGGTTCACGAGCGGAGAAAATAGAAATTCAACAATGAAAAATGCCTCCTCGGTCAAAGTGAGGACAAATCGAAGGAATTTGAATATCGCAAGAATGAATAAATCTAAGAAAAGGAAATAAATTTAACGATATAAATTTTGTGTGATGATCATACTAAAGTATGGTTTAACATTAAATCTTATTTGAAGTTTGGTGGTAAATATTATTAAAAAAAATTTACAGGGTGTCCAAATTCAATTTTCGGAAAATCGGTAACTTTGAACCTTATATATCTCTGATGGGGTAAATGCTAAAAATCTGAAATTTTCACACATTATCCACAGAACATCTAACTGACCTAAAGTATGGTTCTTCATCTATTTCTCGACCATGTATTTCTTATCATGGCGCATAGCCAATATCGTTATTTTGTGGATTGTATTGTGACTGTTATTCATAAGAGAAATACATTCCTACATAATCTACTCAAAAAAGTCTCTACCATAGTAAAAATATGATTCGTTTTAACTTATGGCATCAGCTATATGTTTGAGAATGACTAGACATATTCGTTGTACTGCTCACTTCGAGTGTGCTCTAATTAACTAGATAACTAATATAATTTGATTAATGGTGTTTGTTAACACGTACACAATATTAACATGATATAACACCTCTTCATTTACATTTAACTCAATTATAACACCTCTTCAAATTTTCTTTCTCCCTTTGTCATCTCTTTAGCTATTTCTTGTTTTTCTTGGATCCTCACTCTTATCTTTTTCACGCAGAAAAACTATAGATGAGAAAAATAAACATTTCATCAATTCTACTCATGGTAAAAATAATATTGAGCTGTTGGTAACACATCTTCCAACTCAATAACACACCATATTAGCTACACATCTTTCAAGACTAACATTAGTTGTTTATGTGTCACTATCCAAAACTCATTAAATATTAGTTTTCTCCTAACATTTTAATTTACAAAAATAATGTCCATTAAATCATTTATAATTTTATAACTCACTACTATCATTATGTTACTTAAATGAGTATTAAACACATGAATCGTAACAACTAACTATAAATGATCCTGTAATTCTTCAAACTGACGTATCATTAACAGAAGCAAAAGAAAGAAAACGGTATTTTTATTAATATGCTCCCTGCCACCAGAATGTACACACTTTTCTCATATTTTGACAAATGTGCCTAAATTTTATTATAACAACAAACTCTCTATATAAATAAAATACACTATTTACCTTTATATATCTCAGATCTTATTATATATATTATAACATTTTCACATTTTCCTTAATAAGATATTATGGAACTTACACAACACATGTCAGAAAAACTATATGATAGTAATAATAGAAATGGTCAAACTCCGTGCTTTATTAAATAACTGCAATTGATTGCTCTTGCGGTATACATTGTGTGAAGATTATTATTCGATAGATTTCACCGAGAGAAGAAAAAATCGTATATCAGACACAGATGTCGATTTTATAATTGTGCCACGCAGACATCTTGTTCACTTCAAATTAGTCCTCATAAGATCTGCAAAAGTGAATAATAGGTAATATAGATATTTACTTGCATTATACTTTAATACATTAAGAATATACAATAAAAGTAATAAATAGTAATGATATATACTATATAATTATATTAATATAAATATACTAAATATATAATATAATTATTATATAAGGATTTCAAGGTGAATTTTATATATTTAAGATTATCAATTATCAGAATTTAGATAACTACTTTCTTGCTTCACATTACTCAGCTGACATATGGATTATAAATGAACCAATATCCACCATTTATTCGTGATTCGTATTTATTATGTAATTTATTTATTAGCTTAAAAATAAATTTTTATAGAGATTTCAGCAGGCTTTTTCCTGCTTTAAAGAACTATAAAGACGGTAAGAAAACTCAAAGTCTTTTATTCAAATTGAAACATGATGATTTATCAAGATCATTATCTTAATTTGTAAAATACTTAAATTTTTAATACTTGTTTTTTTTTTATTTAATATTTTTCTATATCTTTATTCTTGATTTAAGTATATGATCCAAGGCATTAACGTACATTCAACAACATCAAAATATCTATTAAGCTGCTATTAAACTGAATATTAATTAAGTCGTACGTCATTTACATTTAAATGATTATTTATAATCAGTATCTGATGTTTGCCTAAAACTAAATTTTAATTAATATTAATTTAAGATGTTAGATTAATTTATTTAAATTATATTGTATGAGTATTAATTTGGATTAAGTAAGAAATAATCACAACATAGAACTCTCTTAATAAGTATTAATATTTTCATATAGAGACACTTTTATGAAAGCGCTCTGCAAAATATAATATTTATCCATAAATTACACGTAAATTTTTATTTTCTCACAATTCGTAACTAATCTATTGCTAAATACGTAAATTATGAAGAAATATAAAAGAATATATGAGTTTAAGAACATAGAACAAAAAGAGGTCTCAACATTTATTCTCTTAATATATCTTGACCATCTGAATGTGACAATGATAATTATTAATGAAGTATTCATAATAATTATAAAAAAAAATAATCAAATATACACAATATAAAACAAT
>JABUQX010102711.1:20000-42500 GCA_015478945.1 Trachelipus rathkii
GTCTATCTTTGGCGGGTGCGCATCTCTCGTGGAATTGTGTGGCTCTTGCGGGCATCCAGAGTAATCCGCTTTTCACTTTGTTTCAGATGTTCTCCACACTCATATGCTTTCCGATCCCGCCTTCAGTTTATTATACTTTGGGGTCGTGGAGTGTACTCATTTTACAGCAGTGAGGAGGTGCGATTTTTTGTCTTTCCTTTGGGAAACTTGAGCTTGCTTTCTAGGATGTAATAATGCGTTACTACCCCGTATACTGTTTCCATGTCGTTCTGCTTTAGGTGATTGCCTCTGTAGTTTAGAGTCTTTTCTGCTTCGGCATCACCAAGAGAAAAAGACTATATTGTTGTTTTTATTTAATTTACTGATTTCTCCATTATTCGATACGTTATTTTTTATCATTTATGGGTTATTCTTCATTAAATGGGTATTGTATTTATTTTACTTTTTTAGTGTTATTGTTTTTATTAAACTTATTGAGTATTGTAGGGATTATTTATTATTATGTAATGTATTATTATTATTATTTTTATTATTTATTTATATTAGTGTTAATGTTGTTATTATTATATTTCTTATTATTATTAATTATTACAGTTATTATGATTATTGTAAAATTATGCCCTTGTATTATTATTATTATTTATTATTAATTATTTTGGATTATGTGACTTATTATATATTTTATACTATTATTGAGTATTTAAGTATTCAGTATGTTGAATATTATGAGTCTTATGTGATATTTATTTCAGTAATTTATATAGGTATGTGTTAGTATTATATTATGTTTAAGTTATTTAAATATATATTATATATATTTTAAGTTTGATTAGTATTATTAGTATTATATTATTATTATTATTATTCTTATTAAGTATTATTATTATTATTTTATTATTATTAGTAATTATAGTCGTTTGTAATATTATATTATATTAGTGATTATTAGATTATTATTTATTAGTATTATTAGTATTATTAGTATTATTAGTATTATTATTATTATTATTATTATTATTATTATTATTATTAATTATTATTATATTTATATTATTATTATTATTATTATTATTATTATTATTATTATTATTATTATTATTATATATTATTATATATTATTATTGTTATTATTATTATTATTATTGTTATTATTGTTATTATTATTGTTATTATTGTTATTATTGTTATTATTGTTATTATTGTTATTATTGTTATTATTGTGTATTTTGTGATTATGTTATTATTTTATTATTGTTATTATTGTTATTGTTATTATTGTTATTATTGTTATTATTGTTATTATTGTTGTTATTGTTATTGTTATTATTGTTATTGTTATTGTTATTGTTATTGTTATTGTTATTGTTTTAAATTATTCCACTATTAAATTAAAGTAATGGTATAAGTAAAAAAAATTAAATTTCAATTAGGTAACTTCACATTCTTTTAAAAAATTCCTAAAAAAATGACAAACACAAAATCCTTCATCCAAACTTCGTCAATAGAAAAATCATATCCACCCCTCAGAAATGGTGTCCCAAAGTCTGAACAACTCTAAAGAAGGAGGCTTACAGCCTTCCTGGAAGCTCAAGGTGTAAAAGTTGCTGACTTCTCGGAGTCGCTTCTTCTGATTCAAAGTTAGAACCAAAAGAATTCCCACAATACCTTTTCTTCACGTTGTCGAAGACTTGGGTTTGTTGCAATATTTCGCCTCCAAACTCAGGCATTTTCAGGCAGTAATAAAATTAATTTGTGGGAATCGCTATTATAAATGCTTTATTTTAATAGTGGAATAATTTAACAAAACAATGATATAGCCAAAAAAAATTTCAACATATTAAGTAACTACATAATTTTTTTACTGACGAAGTTTGGATGAAGAATTTTCTGGTTTTAGTTTTTAAGAAACTTTTTAGAGGAATTTGTGAAGTTACTAAAGCCGTGTTCGTTTTTGCATTTGTGCTAAAAAATGCTCAAGTTTGCGTTCGTTTTCGTCAACGTTAGCGCAAAATCGTAAAAAAATGCTCACCATACGTAAAAAATGTCCCTAATTCTGTGAAATATTGAATAAAATTTTGTATAAAATAGCAACCTTACAGAATTAAAGAAATTCCTTACGTTTGATTTGCATTTTTTTACGATTTTGCGCTAAGGTTGACGAAAACGAACGAAAACTTAAGCATTTTTTGCAAAAACGAACACGGCTTAAATTTGTAGGTTTTCTTGTTCCTCCATTTTTGTCAGAAAACAAAAGTGTGGTGCAAAATTTAAACATTTTAATAAAGTTAGATAAGTTGCGAATAAAATATGATTTATTATTACCCGAAAAGCAGAAAATTTAACCTTTTTGTTGTTTTACTGAAAAGATTTTCGACCACTTGCATTAATTTACTGCAATTCTGATATAAAGTATTTTGAAATTAAGTGTACATATTATTAATGCATTATGATGTGTAATTTTTGTTCAGGTTCAAGCCGCAGGAAAAGAAGACGTTCACAAAGCAGTGAAAGCTGCCAAAAATGCCTTTTATGAGGGAGAATGGGGCAGAATGAATGCGAGAGACAGAGGAAATATTTTATTCAAGTAATAGTTAATGTTTTACATTGTTAGCACCAAAGTTTAATGATTTAAAAAGATGTTACAATTATTTAATTTTAATGAAATTATAAAATAAGCAGAAATCCCAAATTTTTAATTAAACTTCATCATGTCAAAAAAAATTAAATTGCTTCTTTGAATAAATTTGTCTCTAGTACTTGAAGCCAAATATTAAAACTTTTTTAAAGAGTATTTTATGTAAGTCCTTTGAAAATAAAATCAATAAATAGATAAATAAATTGTGAGTTAACAAAAGCTCACCAAAAACTTCGTAAGGCATAATAATATTAATTTGATTTACAAAATACAGGGCTCCACAATTCCTATAAATTATGCAAGTTATAGGGAGTTGGAAAAATGGAAAATTATTATCTGAATTAATTACGTGCAATTCTTTTTTGTGTGTTCTCTATGTATCGAGCGATTCGGAAATGCGAGAACGAATCGGGTATGTGGGACGCATTATTGGAGAGCATCTCGTCTCAATCTTCTTCTCCTCCTCTCTCCATCAGCTCATCCTCCTGTCCTCTCTCGTTTCTCTGCTTCATCATTATCCCTCATAAGATAACAATCGCAAGATTCACGGTGCTCACACTCTCATCTCTCGTCTCCACATCACTTCTGTCCGCTACTCGAGATACAGAGGTCCAAGCGAAGTCTTAGCTCAGAAGTATGGGACATCCGTTTCTTCTACTTACCTAGCTCTCTTCCTCTTCGCCACCTCTACGCCACTTATCTTAAACTCTATCCTCAAAAAGGAGGGTCAACCGGCACTCAATCAATCCTGCGGTAATCAGGAGGTTGCTCTTGCACCGTACCTCGATACAGGAAATGCTCAGATTGTCAGTTCGCTTATATTTATAACAGAGTTTAGGCGACCAGGTGAATATAGCAACAAGACCGGCTCTAATACCAATAATATGCATATTGGAATGAGTATCTCAAGCAGAAGAATCATATTATCAAAAATTACGGCACTAAACTATAGCTAATTAGAATAAACAGATATTACACCATAATTATTATATATAACTACTAGCTAAGTACTTATACTAATGAGGCTCACTTTTTAATAATAACAAAACTAGCTGATGTTTAAGTAATATGAGATGTCTCCTAATGAATGAATATTCAACAGTATTTATATTAGTTTAATAGTTAACTTATCATAATGAATATGTTAATTTTATATGTTTGGAAGCATATATATATAAAGACAAAAATTGGATAGTACCATTATACTAAACAGAGAGTAATATCAGATATTAATAAAATATTAAGTAAGGGTTAGGGAAAACCTTGTTTTAGAAGTAATTATTCTTAGGGTAATCTTGGTTGATGAAAGAGGAGTATTTAACGTTATGTATTAATTATTATATTAGATTAATTGATTATATTTTATCATTATTAAGCAAGATAGTTATAGTAAATTTATTAATTACAAAAGTAATAATATAAACAATTTATTATTATCATTAAATTATTATTTATTATTATATATTATTTTAATTATCACATTAATTAGTTTTAATGGGATTATTATTAATGTATTCACTTATTATGGTATTATTATATTAATTAGTCTATGTAAATTAACTTATGATTATAGCAGAAAATTAGTGTTTAGTATCATTGATTAAGCCATTAACACTTACTATTTATATAGAATTACTATAATAAATTCGATTACTACACGTATTATTATTTTTATTTCTTTAATTCAATTTAATAGAGAGTATGAATAAGAAAATGAATAAGAATAATATTTAAGAAGTTAATAATACAATAATTCGTAATAATACATCAATAATAATAATAATAAGATTAAATAACAAAGTAAAGATAGTCATTGTAATTTGTGTAACTAAACGGTGTCAAGATTCTATAAGAAAGATTTGGCTGATTTAAAATGCAATGTATGAAAATTATGAGTTTTCTTTACGAAAGTTAACATTCACAAATGTTATATAGAGTACAGAACAAAATATATTTGTGGCTCTTACGGACAAGTTAAGAAAACACTAACACCTTTGACATTTTTCGAACATGGATGTAACGGTTTCTATAATCATTTGATGTTGCTAAAGAGTTCACTATTACTTGGGCAGCTATGAAATCTCTATTTATCCATGTATCAGGGTCTTCAGGTGAAAATTTATCTCTTAAGTAAAGTATAGTAAATATAAACAAAATAGCTGAAACATTTTAGATGATGATGAACCCATCTGTGGAGGAATATAGTCTGTAGTAGAGTAGTACGGACAAATAATGCATACTAATAATTATAAAATATAACATCTGGAAATTTATCAAATAATAATAGATTAATATAATTGATACAAACGCGCTACCACTAAAAAAATATATCTTTAACTTCCATATCTTAGCGTCCTCCTTTGAACTAAGTAGAGCATAAGGGCAGTACGCACCGCACACTTAGGGTATGTATCTCTTTAAGGTTGACTTATTATTCGTAGAAACAAGGTTACGCACATGTGGCCGGTATCCCAATAACAGTGGAACCGCAGGTCGGTTCAGAGAACGGGTATGAAAAGGCGGAACTATATCTGGAAATAATTCGGGGGCATATTATATTAATAGAAAAGTAATGTGGATTAGAGAGTGTAATGTAATCGGATATATTATTGTATACGCACTGGCTTGAAAGAGATTTAGAGACCCCAGAGGAGGAATCATGGATGTGGATGTATTTTTTTTGAGGTATCAGCACCTTTTTTTATGAGTTCATCGATGGGTGAATTACAAGTCTTAATCCTTCAGGCAATTAGAGGGGGTTGCTTGCTTATCTTTATCATGTTTATGGTATCTATGGAGGTAACATTAATGGATATAGGCAATCTTTTAGCCGCTGAAATCATACCACAGCATATATATTCGGGATAGTACTATAGATATTATGAATTATAAGCGTGTTTTGTCCGCTTTAGCTAAACACGAGAGAGGGCAAGAATGGAATTATGCGGTATGGATCCCTGTGGAGTTTCACTGTTCAGCATACTTTAAACGACTGGCTCAAACACCTAACAACCTGTGTTCACATTACGTATCTCTTATTCAATTCTCTGCGTGCGGTCAATACTCACTGGGTAAACACTCATTAGCACTGTATATGTAACACGCAACTGTGTTTAACACTAGCAATCACAGTCTAAAATGATATCATCTCTCATTCATATGTCTCAACTAACACTCTCAGATATTTCTAGTTTACTATAATAATATACATTACTTTATTTATCAAAATAATTAAAAAGATTATAGAGCTACTGAAAAAATATGGATACAATCAAATCTCTTAATTAACAATCTCTATTGGGTTGTCTATATAGTCCAAACTACATTAATACTTACCTTTTTACTTTGGACTACACTACTAGCTCACTTGCACATGCTCGCTTTATCGTGCTCAACTTAATTTTACGAATCTTCAGGTGAGCTATATTTTTCTCTCAACTCTTACTTGACTACAATAGCTTGTCTTCATACATAACACACAAATTAAAATATAATTAAATACATAATTCTAATAGATTAAGATTATAAATATAGTAAAAAAAAATTTGTAATTGGGAGAGTATTCGAAGACAGAAGGATTAAAGACGCACTATGAAAAATCGTTTTCAATGATATAGCCGGAGAGGATCCAATAGAGATGCTTGTTATAACTAATCTTTTATCACATCGAGAGTGAGATATATTTATTTATTATTTAATTATATTTTTATATACATTATTTATATATTATGCACATAAAAATAATAATAATAATATATAATAATATATAATAATAATACCACTATAATAATAATAATAATAATATATAAATAACTAAAAAAATAAAATAACACATAAAAAAAATAACAATAACACTACCATATATAATCATATACATAAAGAACTGTAATAACACCAAATATGTATTTCGCCTTCATGTCAAGCCGGGGAAACTGTATATCTGAAAATGAGAGGTAATAAAAATAAATATACAAGAGGAATAGATGAGTTAATTGTAAAATTTTAGATCACCATGATAGAATAGATGAATTAATACTAATTGAAAATAATTTATATATTTAAGAAATAAAAAATTAACACTTTTCTAAAACTACTAATTTTTTTTTTCTTTTGTAAAATAATTCTTATAAAAATTTATTATGCTCTAAATATGGACTATTCATACCAATTCATATTATATAGCTCTAATATATTACTATTTCCACTCACATTAATATGAAATGATTACTATTTTATTTTTACAATATAATTGAATAAAAATTTAACTCAAGTAGATAAATATAAATAATATAAATTATTATTTGAACTATTTTATTCTACTCTGCAGAAGTGGAAATTAATCAAAATGCACTACACAGAGATTTTCTCGTTCAATCCGCCGTGCTCAGTCCCTTAACGTAATACTTCTGTTTCTGTCGAGGAGATGACATGAGCGAGCAAAAGCGTCTTGTTCGAACGATCAACAGAGCTTGGAGCACGAAAAGCCTGAATGGAAAATTAATTAGCTATTTCAAGATCAATGAAAGAAAAGTTGGTTTGAAAGTGAAAGTTTAAATAAAATCCTAGTTCGTTATTGTAGTTTATGAATCATGTAAAATAAGTTGTTGAAATCCTAAAAGAGGATGTATTATTATTTGGTAATAGTTTATTTTTTTATAAATATATAAAAAAAAATAACGAATGAAAACTGCTTATACATTTAATTTTTTTAATGATAAATATAACAAATGCCTTCCTATATTACCTGCTACCCTGACTCTCTCATTACGAGAATTAAAAAAAATATATGAAAATTCAAAATTAATACATGATTGATTGTATGGTATAGTTATCAAGGCTTTGTGAATCCAAAAAAAACAAGAATACAAAATTATCATTACTTATACATATGTGAGTACTAAAACATGACATGCTCTGATTATACATTTTTAACCACCATTTCATGAAAATAAAATTCTTGAGTAACGTCTTACATATACAATATACGTATCAACTCACTGTTATTTTCCAAACAATGATAGTACGAGTAGATCAGTATTACGATATAAGCCCAATAAAATAAAATTTATTAGTTTATCGCTCCATAGTAATTTTCTATTCTTCGTGATCAACTCTCGCTCTGTTAAGTTATATATATAAAAAAATAAAAATTTATATAATATATAGTGGCTAATAAAATAAACCTAAGGATGGAATGAATTTAGTCACCATTAATAGATATTAATGACTAATTAGATTAATAATGGTACTAATATAAAATACTCTATAATATTGTAATATCAAAATAGATGGAACATAACTTTACATATATATAAATTATTTAATATTATAATATATATATAATATAATATATAATTAATATATATATATATATAATATATTATATATATATTATATATAATATATAATTAAATTAAATAATTATATATATTTTTATATAATTTATTTATTTAATTTTTAATTTATTTATTTTTATTTATTTTATTATTTATTATTATTATATTTATATAAAATATATATAAATAATATAATATAATATATATATTAATAATATTTATAATATATATTAATATATATAATATATTAAATATATTAATATATACTTATACTAATTAAATATATATATATATATTATTATATTTTATATATTAATATATTATATATAATATATATATAAATATTATATAATATATATATAATTAATTTATATATTAATATATTAATATATAATTATATATTAATTTATATTAATTATTATATTAATATCTATATTATTAAATATTAATTAAATATATATATATATATTTATATATATATACTATCATTAATATTCATATTAAAGTTTTGAGTCCGTAACCTCACCCCGGTGCGAGTTGCAATAGAGGTGTGAATTGCAGTATGGTTCATAAACCAAATTTACAAAAATGTTATGGCAAGTGAAAAATGAGGTCAGAGCTAGTAGGGGCAGTTGAAATAGGAGATGTCAGGTACATGTGAATTGCACTCTCACCCTCTGATGCCGGGTGCGGTGTGACTGAAATTTTTGAAGTGTTTTGATAAATCCTTAATATATAATATATATAATATATATATAATATATATTATATATTTATATATATTATTAATCTAATTAATAAATATATATATATCTTAATTATAACTATATAATATATATATAAATAATATATATATTATTATATATGGTATATATTATATTATTAGTGATTATTATTTGGGTGTAGCAGGGGTTCCTCCGCCCCTACTATATTATTATATAACTACTAGAAGGTAGTATATTAGAAAAATATACCGTCCCCTTCACTATGTAGGTATTCCCATATAACTGTGCGTCAGTTAAAGAGCCCCTTGGTTTTGGAGCCACTTCTTTTGCTGCCGTCAGTCTTACAGCTTTAGGGAAGGGCACATTATATCGTCTCAGATAGAAAAGATGCATAAAAATCCACGGCTTTAAGGGTACGAAAAAATAACATAATACCTAGGTAAAGCTATTACCTGTAAAAACACAATTACCTTACCCCTATTATATATATATAATATATATATATATATATATATATTATATTAATTATATATATATATATTATTATAATATAATATATAATATATATATATAATTATATATATTATATTAATTATATATATTTAATTTATATATTAAATATATAATATCTATATTAATATAATATATATATATATATATAATTAATATATATATCTAAATATACGATATGCTCAAGAGGTTATCTTTGTGGTGTGTCAGTGTGTGTTTAAAATAAAATTTTTTTTAAAAATAACCAAAAAAAAAATATTTATGAATATAAAATACAATAAAAAAAAAAATAAAAAAAATAAACAAACTCAACACTCAATTGGTTTGAATATTCTCTCTACAGAAGTTTTTATTTGGGTAAAAAGGCTTTAGAAATTTCTCGGAGAAAGCCTTCCTTTCTCAGAATGGTGAAATGCAAGAGAAAGATGATCATAGGATTTTTCGTCTTTTTTTGTTTTTTTTCTCTCTTTCTCTTTTCTTTTTTTCTATATTATATATAATTATTATATTTAAAAATACATATCTGTCTTATTAGGAACTTTATATTCTACCAATTTTAAAATAATAAAATTTATATATATCTATCTATTATATCTGATATTTTATAACAATTATAACGTATTTCAATATATCTGAATATCGTGTATGTACTAACATTAAAATAAAAAAATATCAATATTTATCTAATAGGCTTTAATATACTTCTAGATATCAAAGATATCAGATATAATGATTTCCTTAATATGATATCGACAAGGTAAGTAAAGTAAATCTTTGTATAATAGATTAATAAAAGTAGCAATATATTTGATAGATTTTTTTTTACAGTTTCGCAATAACAATTTTGAAAAAAATCCATTGAGACCACACTAGCTGAGATATTAAATTACAATTACTTTAATTATATATATATAAAAAATATCGATTCATTACAATATTATCTATATTATTTAGAAAAATTCCTCCTGATTGTATAAATGGTATTATTTAATATAAAAATGAAATGTTTTATAATATTTGTTAAAAATTACGCGCTGAATATTATTCGGATACTTTAAAAAAAATCAAACTATTATATAATATATAAAATTACTGAGAAATATTCGGAGATATTTAAAATGGTAAATACTTTACTAATTATAATGAAATATCGGTAAATTTATAAAAGTGAAATATTCATATAATTAAATTAAGAAATTAATTGATTAATAAAAAAATAAAAAATCTAATATTTAATTACAAAATATAAGGTAGAAATTTTTATATAAATAATACTGAAATATGCGTTAATTAAAATAAAATCGATAATTCATATTATTAGTATTTTATTAACACCCGCTAAAAAATTAATTACTATCATCTCATACTCAGAATAATCAATTATTATTTATACAAATCATCATATCCCACACACTAGCGTACCTATTATACTAATATATTTAATATATTAATATTAATATATATATATTATATATATTAACTATATATATATATATATATATATATTATATAATATATATTATAATATATATATATTATAGATTTATGTACAACAAAATTAAAGCTTACCTATATTTATTTGCCCCAGTAGGGATTTCCGCAATTATTCCAACATAAAATGAACCTCCTTCCATTGGTTTTTGGTCCTCATCTTTGTATCTTGCAATAATCCTAGTTCCTACTGGAATACGAGTGGGACATGAGGTAAAATATGCAATATGTTTTCCAGGTATTGTTCTACCTAGTACTTTTTCTGTGTGATTATTTTTAACATAACAGATTTTATAAGTTTTAACTCCTGCTTCCTTTTTCTCAATGCCCATAACTGTGGCTTCAACCCATCTAGCAAACAAAGAGTATTTTATGGAATAAACCTTTTCATATGTTCTTATTTCTGGTCTTACAAGTTCTCCCATTGGTGGCAAATCTTTTTTAGGATTGAAAAATGATTGCTCTGCGATTACTTCTGCATTACTATCAAGAAATACTTGACTATAGCTAACTGGAGGCCCAATCTCAATTGCAGGTAAAAATTTTATATCTTGTTTAAAGGCATCATAAAAATTGTTTCGTAAATTATCTAAAGAAGTTTCTATTTTCTTGAATTCATCATTTAGAGTCTGATAACCAAGGTCTGCTGCATTTAACCGAGTAGATACACTTTTAGCACCTTCTTCAATCTGTTCTTTAAGTTTAAGGTCATTCGTAATACTCCCTATTAGCTCCCTTATTTTCTCCTGGGGATCATGTTCATCATAATCATCTGAAGAGGTTAATGGTTTAGTATCAAGATTTGAGTCACCATACAACTCTTCAGGATCATATTCAATTTCACTTTCTTCACTATCATGCTCATTATCAGTCAAATCAGAATCTGATTCAGATAATACAACTGTATTTTTACATTGATTATGAACTAAAGAAAAAATTAATTTACCATTCCTGATCGAATCAATCATATTGTCACTATGAACTTTGGCATAAGCTGCACATTTACCACATACTTTGGTTTTTTTGGGATATGACAAGACACTATAAAATCGCCTAATGTTGACAGTAGCTTTAATCAAATTTTTCTCACTTCTACATTCTGAATTCAAGCATTTGAACGCTTTACGCTTGGGTTGTTTTGGTATTTCTTCAAATTCAAGGACTTCATCATCAGAAATATTAATAACTTCTGCCATGATGCATATATATAAATATATATTTAGCAAATCATAGATTTAACTTTTAATAAATTTTAAAAATTCATCTGCAAAGATTTAAAATTATTCAAAATACAATCCACAACTTAATATATAAAACAGAATAATAGATTACTTTCACGAATCACAATTTTATAACTTAAAAAAATACAGTAAAATATATATATGTACCTATAAATTTTGACATTACTCATATTTATTTAAAAGACATTCATACCATACCATTGATATCTAAACCTCAATATATTAAACTAATTAATTTACATTTTTAGACATTTTTAATTTTTTTATGGATTTTTAATTCTAAGTAAATGAACTATACAATGAATGACCCTACTAACCCTTTCTTAAAAATTGGAATATTTTTAAAAATTTCATTAGCCCTAATGAAGTACAACCAACCTTTGTGATCAGAGCCTCATACACCAATCAGAATGTCACTATTTTTTCAACTTTCATAGTATTGCCCCCTTTAGATATTCTACTTTGTTGTGGATGAGATTGATCTACAAATTCAAAGTAAGGAACCAATTGAAATTCAATCAGGTGGAACAAGATGTAGTTCTCAGTGGATTTACTTTAGAAGAAACTTTTTAGGGTTGGTTCGCTAACTATACTTTATCCAGAAATTTATTTGATGATGCTTTGGTTCAAATTTTTTTAACTTGACACTTTAGAATTCCAGAGTGATCATCTCATTTGATAAGATATAGAGAATTAGTGATTCTGCAAACTTTACAAACATTTTAAAAAGTTCTGTCTGCATTGTGAAACTCCATGATTATGTTGTTTTCCCAGAATGAAGAGATTTTAAGAGCGCTTCTCACTTATGCCAAACTTTTGAAGGTGAAATTACACCTCCAATGAGCGAAGAAGAAAATCAAGCATTTGCATAATCCACTAGGACATTTTTTTGGGCATGTTCCACTGATTACAGCATTTTTATGAGTTGGCATAAAAGCCGAAAAGTTGAATGGATCACTACAACTAATTCATAATGAAAGAAATACCCATTTGAAATACAGTAACTTCAGACCAGGAGTTTCCACATACTTTGATGAGCCCAAATGCATTTTCTTAGAAACTCATTTACTTGGGAAGTGGGTAACGTACTCTTGTGGAATTTAAGCCTGCGTCATGTGCAGTATTCCTAATAAATCAAAACTTAAATTAAGAGATCTTTGTTCTCATTCACATATCGATAAAACTTATGAGATACACGGTTACCACAACAAAAAGAAAAAATAGTTAAGATTTTTTATTTTAAAATAGTTTTCATCTTGGGAAAACTAAAATAATTCCCAGCTGTTTTCATTGTGCTAATAGAGTTTCTAATGTGTTTTACACCATATGAATGTCAACATCAATGAACATGCAAGGTGCTATATATTTTTGACAGCTTGAACACTTTTATATAAAACTTTTCTTCTTTGCTGCTCCACCATCATTAAGACATTAAGAATATAGAGACAGTAAGAAGCCACATGGGCCTATCGAGACTGTCCCAGTCAACCCACTAACCAAACATGCTCATGCAAATCCACAAAGCACCCTAGGGCTTGTCAAATTGTTGTAACTACAAATCCACCAATTTGGCTTAGTCAAAACTAATGATATATATATGATACCCAAACCATCCACATGCATTAATAACTAAGTTATGGTCACACATGCCATCTAACATTAATAACTACTATAACTAAAAACCCGCCAATTTGGCTTCGTCAATATATTATATGATACCCAACCCATCCATAAACGAATCTAACCCTTTCTTAAATGTTGCAATCGAGTCACACTCAACAACCTCCTCTGGCAGACCATTCCAAAATTTAACAACCCTATTACTGAATGCATGCTTTCTTATATCAAGATGGCATGCTTTCTTCTTAATTTTCTTATTATGCCCCCTGGTCACCTGTCCATGTTCTACTATGAAAAATTTATTGGTCTCTGTATTATCAATAGATGTAAATATTTTGTAGACTTGTATCATGTCCCCTATGAGAAATCGCCTTTCTACAGAAAACATTCCTAACTCCTTCAGCCTCTCCTCATAGCTCTTACCCTCAAACCCAGAAATCATCCTTGTTGCTCTATGTTGCACTCTCTCTAGCATATCTAAGTCATCATCCAATCTGAAAGTAACTATTTATTTCAACCTTTGAAGTATTGCCTTTGTCAGAAATTCTTTTTGTGCTTTCAACAGCCATTAACCTAAGAAATCTTCACGAACCATTAGAACAATAGAAATAAAAAGACAGCAAGAAGCCACATGGGCCTATAAAGACTGTCCCAGTCAAGCTAATAGAACCAATCACCAAACATGTTCATGCAAATCCATAAAGCACCCTAAGGCTTGTCAATAACTTACATATTATACACAAAGTCTAAAACTTGCCCATGCAAATCCACAAAGCATCAAATCGCTTGTCAATAGCTTACATAGTATACACAAAATCTATAACTAAAAGAAAAAAAAAAACTATAGCTAAAGTACATGCTAACGACACTACAAGCTTTAATAACTTTATAGTAATAGCATGCAGTTTAACCTTAATAACTACTGTAACTAAAAATGCTCTAATTTGGCTTAGTCAAAATATACTATATGATACCCAAACCATCCATATATACGGTATATACCTATCCAATCGTTTCTTAAATGTTGCAATCGAGTCACACTCAACAACCTCCTGTGGCAAAGCATTCCAAAATTTAACAACCCTATTACTGAATGAATGCTTTTTTATGTCAAGATGGCATGCTTTCGTAATTATCTTACCATACCCCTGGTCTCCTGTCTGTGTTCTACTATGAAGAATTTATTGGTCTCTGCATTATCAATAGAGGTAAATATTTTGTAGACTTGTATTATGTCCCCTCTGAGAAATAGCCTTTCTACAGAAAACATTCCAACTCCTTCAGTCTCTCCTCATAGCTCTTACCCTCAAACCCAGGAATCATCTTTGTTGCTCTATGTTGCACTCTCTCTAGCATATCCAAGTCTTTCTTTAAATAAGGGGCCCAAACTTGTGCACAATACTCTAAAACTGGCCTAACATAGCTATTAACATAGCTAGTTTACTTTTAACTTCCTTGCTCTTGTAAACAACATTGCAATTTATTATACCCAGCATCATACTAGCTTTATTCCTTGCTTCCAAACACTGATTAGCTACTTTCAAATTACTGCTCATAATCACACCTAAATCTTTTTCTTGGTCCACAGACTCAAGCCAATCCCCATTCATATTCAATGGGATTCCTTGTCTAATATGTACCATAGTAGTTCTGTATTTATAAATTGTATACAAGACAACTTTTTGAGCCAGATGGTCCATGAACCTACAAGACACAATGCACTGTTAGACTTCATATTAACTAATGATGAAAGTATGGTGGATGAGGTTAAGAGTTGAGGAGAATTTAGGACTTAGTGACCATAATATAATTAGATTTAATATGAATGTGATTTCTGGGCCCAAATTGCAAGTTAAAAAGGAAAAGATCTTAGATTTCCGAAGTGGAGATCTTACCAAATTTTGAGACATGCTTAGTATAACAGACCGGGATAAAGAGTTTAAAGACCAAAATTGCTTTATCATGTGGGAACATTGTAAGCAAATTTTAATGAATATTTAGTCAGTATGTTTTAAAGATAAACCCATTAGGTTGGCAAAGAGAAAACCTGTTCGGTGGAATAGAAAGATAAGAAAGAAAATCAACAAAAAGCATAAATGTTTTAAAATATTCAAGGGTAGTAATAGGGAGGATGCTTTAGAAAATTATAGGAAAAATAGAAATGAACTTAACCAGTCAATAAGAAAAGAAGAGAGGCAGAAATTAATTTAGCAAGGAATAGTAATAAGAACCCGGCAAAGTTTTTTAGCTTTTATAAATTTAAAAGTAAGATAGGACAATTGGTCCAATTAAAATTTATGAAAATTTAGTGAGTTCAGATAAGGAGTTGGTCAACATTTTCAATGGTTATTTTGCTTCAATATTTATTGAGAAAAGATTAGATAATAGTTTGGAGACTTAATAGTTGTGGTAACAAATATAGACTTACAGAATTTGAATTTGAGGTAAAAGATATTGAACGTTTACTGGACCATATTGACCCAAGTAAAGCTGCAGGTCCTGATGGTATATATGGTAGAATTGCAAAGGCACTGTATATTGATTTTTAAGCAGTCTATAACATTTGGTGAGGTACCAGAGGACTGGAAAACAGTTGTTATGCCTATTTATAAGAAAGGTAGTAAGGAAGATTTGGAAAATTATAGGCCAGTTAGCTTAACATCTCAGGTTGTAAAAGTTCTGGAAAAGTTACTGAAAGGTCATATAGAGAAATATTTGGAAGATAACAAGGTATTGTATGACTCTCACCATGGTTTCAGAAAGGGTCTAGGTCATGTCAGACAAACCTTTTACAATTTATGGAATACATTACTGGCTGCATTCACCTTGGAGATCCAGTTGATATATATTTAGACTTTAGCAAAGCTTTTGATAAGGTTCCCCACATAAGACTGATAAAGTTATTGCAATGTGGTATAGGTGGAGTGGTACATGGTTGGATTAAAGCGTGGTTGGGGAATAGAAACCAGTGTGTACAACTAAATGACAATAATTAATCATGGGAAATAGTGAAGAGTGGTGTCCCACAGGGTTTAGTGCTGGCCACTATTATTCCTCATATATATAAATGATTTAGACCAGAGACTTAAATGCAAAGTTTCTAAGTTTGCAGATGATACCAAAGTGGCTAGCTACCTCAGTCAGGAATGAATAGTGAAGGATAGGGGTGTACCAGAACCGAAATTTTCAGTTCCGGCCGGAACTGGAATTATCCGGAATCACAACAAAAATTCCGGCTGGAACTGGAATTTCTTATGAACTTTCCTTTAACTATAAAGAAATGTAAAAAAAATATTTTATATAACTTTCAACATAAAATCTTATATTTTGTACAACGTCACCATGAACATATGGAAAATCATCATTGAAGAGAATATCTGGAAGTCCAAAAATTTTAATAGTAAAAGGGAGAGTCTTGTATTTTCTAGAACAGGGGAAACCACAAAAGAGCAATAGATCCAAGCTGTGAAATAAGTGAGTTTTGAGGATCTCCCCAAAAAAGATTTGGCGTATGAATGACCCCAAATCACAGAAAATAATGAATTTTATCACAATGAGTAACCAGCCATTCACAGTCACACAAGAGAAGTGATTCATAGAGCTTATTGCCCATCTTCAACCAAAATATATTATTCATAGAAGAAAATATTTTGTAGAGAAAATGTTACCAACTTCATACAGGAAATTATGATCAGCAGTATTCAAGAAGTTATCTAAGGCTGATCAGATATCATTTATTACAGATATATAGAGAGCTAAATAATTCAAACGACTCATTTATTTCTTTAACTGCACTCTGGCTTACCAGTGAGTTTGAAAAAATGGACTGTGTACTCCATTGCAAGTATTTCCCATGTTCTCATTCTGGAATTAAAATTACTATGAGTTTTGAAATTACGATGAATAATTGGGAAATTCTCCTAACATAATCCATTTGATCCTTCAAGATGGACCATATAACATGAAACTTGGAACTGATTTAGCAGGATACACAACTTTTTCTTGTTTTATTCATAAACTTCAATTTATTAAAGATGCCTTATTTTCTCAAAGAACAGTGTGATTTAATAAAGAATCCAGAAATACTTGCACAGCCTACTTATGCCAGTTTTTAAGCTGTAATGAACTTAAAAGAATACAGAGACTTGGATCCACAACTTGCAAGCCCACTTATGCTAATTCAAGATGTTAATACATGTGGAATAGCACATATTGGATTCTAGAAAGAATTGAATGTTTGAAAGACCTATGCAAGTTTATATTATAGAACAATCAATCATTTAAGCTTTGACTACTCTAATAAATAGCAAATACTTGAAAAATTCAGAGTTTTGCAACCATTTCTCATGGTTACGAAAACTTATAAATCAATTATATCATCAATTATTCTACATATTTGAGCCCTCCAGCATATCTCTCAAACTCTGAGGATGACAGCAGAGAATAAAGAAGAGCTGAAGAAGGATTTATGAATAAAAAGGGAAGAGAAAGGAATAATATATATATATATATATATATATATATATATATATATATATATATATATATATATATATATATATATATATATATATATATATATATATATATATATATTATTATTTTTATTATATATATATATATATATATACATGTTATATATATAATATGTTATTGTTATATTATATATATATATATATATATATATAAAGTCAAAACAAGATAATTGTTTTAAATATTGTAGTAGACCTAAGATACTAACTGACTTTATTTTCTAATGAAATAAGAGAATTGGGTAGAAAATGGATGCTTGAAGAAATATGCAAATAATTAATGGTAGAAAGGTGATAATAGTAGTAGCAGTAAGAAGAAGGTTCAGGCGATGAGTCATTTTCAGAAATGAGCATTATCTACAATAAACTTAGATTTGCCAAGTACCTCAAAATCATCAGGAGCATTATTAAGAAAAGAAATTACTGTAAAGTTACTTAGTTTTCATAAGTTTGAAGAAGGTGAAAGTGACAGCGAGTCAGTTAGTGTAAAAAGGAAAACAGTTGAAAGGTAGTAAGGAAGATTTGGAAAATTATAGGCCAGTTAGCTTAACATCTCTGGTTGTAAAAGTTCTGGAAAAGTTACTGAAAGGTCATATAGAGAAATATTTGGAAGATAACAAGGTATTGTATGACTCCCACCATAGTTTCAGAAAGGGTCTAGGTCATGTCAGACAAACCTTTTAGAATTTATGGAATACATTACTGGCTACATTCACCTTGAAGATCCAGTTGATATATATTTAGACTTTAGCAAAGCTTTTGATAAGGTTCCCCACATAAGACTGATAAAGTTATTACAATGTGGTATAGGTGGAGTGGTAAATGGTTGTATTAAAGCGTGGTTGGGGAATAGAAACCAGTGTGTACAACTAAATGACAATAATTAATCATGGGAAATAGTGAAGAGTGGTGTCCCACAGGGTTTAGTGCTGTAATGAACTTAAAAGAATACAAAGAGACTTGGATCCACAACTTGCAAGCCCACTTATGCTAATTCAAGATGTTAATACAAGGTGGAATAGCACATATTGGATTCTAGAAAGAATTGAATGTTTGAAAAGACCTATGCAAGTTTATATTATAGAACAATCAATCATTTAAGCTTTGACTGCTAATAAATAGCAAATACTTGAAAAATTTCAGAGAGTTTTGCAACCATTTCTCATGGTTACGGAAACTATAAGGCAAAATCAATTATATCATCAATTATTCTACATATTTGAGCTCTCCAGCATATCTCTCAAACTCTGAGGATGACAGCAAAGAATATAAATATGAATAATGATTTATGAATAAAAAGGAAGAGAAAGGATCAATATATATATATATATATATATATATATATATATATATATATATATATATATATATATATATATATATATATATATATATATATATATATATATATATATATATATATATATATATACGGTATATATATATATATACGGTATATATATCAAAACAAGATAATTGTTTTAAATATTGTAGTAGACCTAAGATGCTAACTGACTTTATTTTCTAATGAAATAAGAGAATTGGGTAGAAAATGGATGCTTGAAGAAATATGCAAATAATTAATGGTAGAAAGTGATAATAGTAGTAGCAGTATAGAAGAAGGTTCAGGCGATGAGTCATTTTCAGAAATGAGCATTATCTACAAACAGTCTCTTTCTCTAAAGTGGCTTATAACGCCTCCCTCAGGGGCATTTGGAAGAGCCCAGAGGGGCAGGGCCTAGAAAAAAAAATGGGGGTGTTGGAAGTGGTTTAGGGGTCGATGGCTGATTTGTAATTTCATCTACTTAATATTTTAAAATTCACTGAAATTAAAACCTACCTACTACACAACATCGATTATTTAGTAATTTTAGTTCATATTTCTGCCTTGTTTGATTGAATAAATTTTAGCTTTTATACTATATTTATACTATATATATATATATATATATATATATATATATGAAGTTGCATAATATATATAAATATATATTATATATATATATATATATATATATATATATTATATTATATATATATATATATATATATATATATATATATTATTATTATATATTTTCTTTTTTAGATTTATCTAACCACAAACAATCAGGGGAAAGGTTAATATTTTCAGGTTTTTCCCAACCAGTGGGATCCATATATATATATTATTATTATTATATATATATTATTATTATTATTATTATTATATATATATATATTATTATTATTATTATTATTATTATATTATTATTATTATTATTACATATATATTATTATATATATATATATTATATTATTATTATTATTATTATTATTATTAGTTATTATTATTACATATATTATTACATTATTATTATATTATTATTATTATATTATTATATATATATTATTATTATATTATATATATATGATCCGGATATATATGAAAGTAGTTTATTTAAACTTTAGAAAACTAGGTATTAAATGTAAAAATCGTGGTTTCAAATAATAAAAATTTATAAATAACAAAATAAATTATTAAATTAATGATTATTTATATTTTACGTTTGGCAAGGCTTCTACAGCTATTTTAGAGGTTGCCTATTATTATTTATTACAGTACAATGTGTTGTCATATTTTTCGCGCTTATTATGCAACTTCACCCTATATTTATAGTACTATAAAAAGTATAAAAGTATAAAAACTAAAAATATTTAACATAGCTTTCGTAGGATAGGCCGTGAGCAATCAAGTTTTAACAAGTTTTTGTTAAATAACGCGATTTGTGCAATCCTGTATCAATCGGCTGGTTCATCGATACTTGTTCTTACTTGCTCAGTACGATTGAGCGTCGAATGAGATAAACGAGTTTGTGCATGTTTGTCTTATTCCTGTCGGTGCGTGCTGTATTTCAATCCTATATAAAAGCTCGTAATATTTCTTTTATTTTCATTAGCGGTTTCGCGCGCAATCGTTAAGCAAGTACTTAAGCTCAACACTTTACTTACGTATTTGTGAAAACAAAACCATGTCGGAAGCAAAAAAGAAGAGACGGCAATACAGTGCAGAATATATTAAATACGGATTTATTGAAAATACCACAAACCCATCTTCGCCTTTGTGCCTTCTTTGTCTAAAAACATTTTTGAATGAAGCGATGAAGCCTTCAAGACTTGGAGATCATTTCAATAGAATGCATCCAGATAAGAAAGCCAAAATTTTAGCCTATTTTCAAGACCTGGAGAAGAAGCACAATGCTCAGGCAAGTGTCAAAACTTTTTTCGGCGGCTGCTAAGCAAGACGATGACGGACTTCGAGCTTCGTACAATATCTCTTTGTTAATTGCTCAAACAGGCAAACCACACACCATCGGAGAAGAGTTAATTTTGCCGGCAATAAAAGAAATAATAACTACTGTGCTCCATAAACCGGCGGCAGATATTATCCGAAAAAATTCCTTTGAACAATAGTTCTGTGCAAAGACGAATTGATGAAATGGCTGAAAACATTGAAGAGTCATTGTGCAATCATCTGAAGACTAGTCAATTCTCAATTCAGTTGGATGAGTCCACTTTACCAACTAATGAAGCATTGATGCGGTCTTACGTGAGGTTTATTAAAGATGAGAAAATATGTCAAGAACTATTATTTGGTAGAAATTTAGAGACAGATACAAAAGGAGAAACCATATTTAATACACTGGAAAAGTTTTGTGATGAGAAAGAAATTCCCTTGAAGAATATTATATCAGCTGCTATGGATGGCGCTCCGGCTATGACAGGGTGTCATAAAGGCTTCATAGCATACTTAAAAGACAAAATTCCAGATGTGCTCGCTGTACATTGCGTCATTCATCGAGAACATTTGGTTGCTAGAAATTTAAGTGAACGACTGTTTCAATCACTGCAACATGTCATCAAAGCAGTCAATAAAATCTGAAACAGCTCTTTAACTGATAGATTATTTAATCAGCTTTGTGTTGCTAATGATGAAGATTTCAACCGATTGCTGTTTCATGCGTTGGCTATCAAGAGGCAATTGTCTGACTCGATTTTACAATCTGTTTGACTCTGTGATAGAGTTCTTGGAAAACAAAGACACAGAATTGCGCGACAACCTCATCACATCAAAGAATGATATCGCGTACTTGACAGACCTGTATAAATTGTTTAATGATATAAATCTCCAACTTCAAGGTGATGACTTGAACTTAATTAAAACAAAAAAATTTCGTTGGTGTTTTCGTAGCCAAGCTGTTCTTACACAAGAAGAATATCGGCAGACGTGAGTTCCACAATTTTCCCAATTTATCATTATCCTGCAACAACGACGACTTGCTTGCCTACTGCCAACATTTGGAAAACCTCCACAGTGATTTCATAGAACGATTCCAGGACATTTTGAAATTGGAAATACCAGACTGGGTG
>JABUQX010102712.1:0-10512 GCA_015478945.1 Trachelipus rathkii
AATGATTTAAATTCAACAACCTATAGAAGATTAAACTCTTAGCGTGATATCAATAATTAATTAATATCAACACTTATCGGACTGTAAATAGTGCTAGATTAAAAAATATATAAGAAAAAGCGTATCAAATATATTACAACAATTATAATATAAAATATTTATTATATAGAAATATATAAAATAAATAAATATATATACTCACTCATATGATATCCTTCTATAGGTATAATTAGCTATTGTATCTTCTTTTAGGGCAGAAGTCCAATTATTTGATTCTGATTTATTATATTTTTATTCATAAAAAATAAACTTTAATAAAAAATAAATATATTTATATAACAATATATTATTATATTATAATTATATATAATTACTATATATATATTAATTAATTATAGATTATATATAAAATAATATATTTATACCTTATATGATAACTCAACTGTCTGGCATTATTTATTGCAATAAAAGTGCCTTTCCTGTTCTTCCCACTTGATGTTCTTTACCTATTCTTACCGACTGGACAGCTGGGGTAGACTACGAAAGTCACTTTAATATATTCTTAACTTTATTTATTTATTTAATAATTGTAATAAATGAAATAAAATTATATACAGTTATATTCATAAGATGAATCATTTGACCTATCTATTCATGGTATTGAACATATTCAGTAACTTTATTAAATCAAGGATTTTTAGTGAATTTATATTAACCTTAAAAGTGAAAACTTTCCAGTGTAAATACTACAACTTACTATATATTATAATATATATATATATGAGTATCTCCAGTATCAGTCAACTATATTATAGTAGTCATACCTGTATAATATATTAATATATATTATAATATTATATATTTATATTATATTTAATTATATATATATTCATATAATATTATATAATATATTATATATAAATTAATATATATTTATATATAATATACTATATTATAAGATATATATATTATAATTATAATATATATAATAAATAATAATATATTATATACTAATAGTAATTAATATATATATAAATTATATATATATATAATATATAAATATTATAATATATAATAATATATTATATATATAGAGTTGATTGTTATTATAATTATTATTGTTAGTGTGATTTATATTATATATATATAATATATAATATTATTAGTATAAGTGTATTGATGTAATTAGTTTATTGTAGTTAGTGTTTATTATATTGTATATTAGTATAATACTGATATATTTATAATATAATATATATAATTATTAATTATTATTTAATTTATAATAATAATGCCTGCAATGAAAGTTCGAAATTCAGTAGTAGTTAATCTTATAAGGATACCTAATCTGTAAGCACTATATTTCATTATTATATTTATATGGTTATTTGTTATATAAACTTTATATCTTGCTACAATTATACTATGCAAAAGATAACAAGAATTATATTATTAATATATTGGAATAATAATTATATATTATATTTACTAGGGTTTACTAGTTAGCTCAATAATCACTGAATTATTTAATTATCGGCATAATAGATATGTATATTACTCGAAGATGGATCTTACCTAATACTTCCTTAGTTGGTATATTCCCTTCCTATCAGATATCTTAGACCTATCACTTAAATGCTGTCAGAGAGACATATCTATTGTAAGTCTCATATTACCGCAACCTCAGAGGAAGGATGATATCTGCCCATAAAATTATAATTCCGATTATTCATGTTTTTTTAAGATAGTCCCATATAACAGTGATTATATTATATAAATACGAAAGACATTTACTAAATTAGATACAGAAAAGCCAAAGTAATAAAAACAGCAAATACTAAAAATTATTAAGTTCTCCTCTTACAAAATTTAAAGAGTTTTTTGGACACGCGCGCCACCAGCGATTAACGATCATACAAGAATTAGAGATATCAAGCATTCTAAAAGAATAACGCTAACATCTTAAGCATCTAAATGATCGAGAATTAGGATTGAAGAAGACCAAGACTAAGTTTCTTATAACCACTTCTTTATATTAAATGAAAAATCTACAGTTTTAATGGATTTATACAAATTCTTAGATAGATTATGATTAAGAATAAATAGAATGGAATGGGAAATTGTGAGTTAGTTAACCTGAGCTTTTTATTTCTTGGTTGTTCAGATAGGTATCTCCGATTGTTAAAAGTTCGACATAGTTATAAATTACTATTCCTCACTCTCACATACAGACCGAAATTCTGGAGATACCACACAGCCACGCATATTTACCTTTCAGAAGATCTCTAGTAATTCCGTCTACCTGCCGTTATGCTGCATTTATTACCTTCACTTCGTTGTGTAGTTCCCCACTTTCTCACGATGAATCTTGCTCTTTTGTGTTTATCCTTTCGTACTCCCGATAATGAATCGAGTGTCGACCTTCACACGCGTATCATCCGACCGCTATTTTTGAGTAGACGTTCAAACCATGTTCAGCTTGAGTAGGTATATCTATATTTCTTTAGGTCTCCGTAGTGAGGTGGGGACAATGAATATATGGTCCATACAGTGCGTCGTAGGTCGTTTGTGGGTGTGGTTGTGTGCCTCGAGAGGTGGGCTTTGGGTTGGATCTTTTGTGATTTGTGGAGTAGGCTTATATGATTGTATAGTGGGACTATTGGTGGGTGTGAATATGATAAATAGCGTCAGTGTGTTTGTGTGTTTATGTGGGTGTGTCTTGGTTTTTGAATGTATGTTTTGAGATTGTGTCAGTGTGGAGGAATTGTGGTTGGTGTGGTGGTGCGATATGGCTCGACTGGAAGTATTGGTTGATCAACCGGCTAGTCTATTGGTTGGCTTGTGTATGGTGGTGGGAGGGTGTATGTGTGTAAAATTGAGGGCTACTACGTTGTTATAGTGTTGGCTGTCATGTGTGTGGACCTGGACCTGGAAACCGTTGACAACTCAGCAACGGGTCAATCAAGGATCATGTTCAAGAGTTAACCCCCGGCCTCAATTTGAGAAAAAGGCGGCAGGCGAAATTCGAAGATCCAGCCTTTGGTTCAGACTATCTTGTAACACGCTGGTTATAAGTTACAATTACTTGTCTCTAGTTTTATTCTGTATTAAAGAGAGAGAATTATAGATTTTTAAAATAGGATAAGGAAAATGTATTGCAGTTAACGAAAATTGAAAACTTTGTAGATTGCTTCATTGTGTTCGGTGATTGACAGTGTGAGAAAGAACAAACCGCAGAGGTGAAACCATATTATTGTTTATATATATTGTGGAATAGTTAATACTAATTGGCATGTATGTAGGAAGCAGTCTACACTGTGTGTGCTCTCGGGTCTTGCAGCCATGTTTTTACTTAGCCACCAGTACGAAAACGTCGATCCATCATTAAATCGGAAGTCAGACTCGATTTTTTATGACTTATAAACAAAAGCCGTGCGTGATTTTTGCCCTTTAAAAGTGTTTCGGGTTTCTGGTTGACTGTTAGTCATTTTTAATTTCTTCAATTTTTCAAAATCCATTTTTGACAATTTTCATATCACTTTCACATAATTCTTTTCCGAATTGACTTGCAAAGTTAATAAATAACATATTGTCTTATACCTACATAGTTTATATAGAGTTCCATATTGGAGAAAGTTGCTTACGTGTCAATTCAAAACCCATTTTTTTTATTTGAAAAGTGAAAATATGATATTTTTTCTACTCATATCATCCTAAATTTCAGCTTGTATAGTTGGGCAAGATAGATCTATTTTACTTAGATAATTTTTTGTATACTCAAAAAAAAATTTCAACAAATTTTCCCAAATTATTATATTTTTTTTGAAAAAGTTCCACAGAACAAATCCAACCTATTGCATAATCAAAGAAATTATCTAAGTAAAAAATTGCCTCTCACCCGACTACATATGCCCTTTAAATTGTGTAAATTAAAGAGTTAGAAAAATATATATATATATTTAAACTTCTCACTTTTCAATAGTGCCCCCGAAAAAAAGGGATTGGAAAGTACAAACGCTAAGCACAAACTAAAAAAAATCGAAAACGTTCTATTAATTATTGTAGGTAATAGACCACATCTATGCATATTTGTATTTCTAGTTTGAAGTCATTTGAAAAAAAATTCGGAAGTTATAACGAAATGTGTCAAAAACATTTGGATTTTTGAATAAGTTGCAATTTTTGAGTAAGTATGACTACCGCTCACAGAGAATAAGTTGGGGTGTGCCGTGATAGGATACTTGTATGTGCGTGTTGTTATTTTGAAGTTAATGTATAGAAGCTAGTGAGTATTCGGTTTTGTTCTCTCTATTCGATGCGAAGTCATATTATGCGTGGATTCTCGCTATCACATTATGTCAGAATCTATCTATGTTCATTGTATATTGTAATGGGTGTACTGGTGCGAAGGATGTTGCCGTACGCGTGTGTGTCTCAGAACATTCTGGGGACGCTTAACAGTCTCCCTTAATCTCAAAAAATGAAGAATTTACTTTATTTCGTTCATTCTTGTCCTAAGTGATTTCACCATTCAAATTTTCTTATCTTTTATCGTTTGGCTGGTCTTTTACATTACATGCATCTGCACCGAGTTTCAATATGAAGACATCTGAAAACTTACTTAAAACTATAGTAAATTAGAACTTTTTCATTAACGTCATCAATAATATTGTGAGGATAAACCAATGGCAAGAAGTGGAAATAAGTAAATTTGCAGAAAGAAGTTATGATTATTAATGCCGCTTTCTTTCTTTTCTGTTGGGTGTTTCAGTTACCTTCCCGTGGATGCTATTCGACAAGTTAATACACCAAAAGGTCTTGTGACAAGTTCATCTCAATTCAAACTGGAGATTAGGCTCAAATCGTATCCTTGTCCCATTTATGTTCGCTTCGCTAACGAATGTTTGTCGTGGTGTAATGGGTGAATAATAGCTTTAGATAGAGTGTTCTTATGTGTGAATGGGATCTCTGGTGATATATGGACGAGTTGAAGAGACGGATAAGCGGTATATGTAGATGTAAATATTAATTATTGTCCAAGCATTCTTTTCTTCAGAATGGTGCCAAAGCTAGGGTCTTTTTCTACAATTTCTTATTATTCAGTAAAAAATGTGAAATTGGTCATTACTATTTTTGGGATTTATAGTTCATACGTTATATCTATCGGGGTGAGGTGGCTGGCACATTGATGGCAGAGCTTCTTCTCTGTATTTAGAGCACGAATTTTACTCGGGTGATAGTCGGGGTCTGAGGCCACTGAATCTATTAAGATTTCGTATTGCTCAAGACCGGAGTGATCTTATCGTTTATGCTGCGCATTGCAAAAGTATTTCGTTTATCGTCGTCATGAGTGTTCCGCCCACCCTGCAAAGCTTAGTTACATTAATATATATATACTTTACAATTGATTGTCCTATAAAATGAGATCTACATATCAGCTCGTTTGTCTATTATTATCCTCATTTATAAGGTATTCATAACGCCTATATCTTAAAAGTTATTTTATTATTCATATTACTAATATTATTATTTAACTCCTTTTGAACAGTAGAATATAAATTTTATTAGTTTGGAAAGTTTTCTATAAGTAAAAATTAAAAAATTAATCTTTATCAATATATGATTATTTGTAGTAGATTGAGGAAATGATATATTGATAACTGAACAAGCTTATTAATCAACTTTGATTGTTTCAACATCTTTATACATAGGTTATTTTTTATTTTATGTATTTTATAATATATTGTTTAATTAAATTGGTAATCAATAATTAATTATAACAAATTTACAAACTTTCTATATGGGACTATTTAAAAATTGCAATTTTAAGCAAGGACTCCCCCGGAGTTATTATTACAACCCAGTGTGCGCTTTCTTTGTGGTTATTTAGCGTATGGTATTTAGGCTACTTTTACATATATTATACTCAAATATATATAATAATAATATTAATTTATATAATGAGTATATTTCCAGGATATTTTATTACCGGTATTTATATATTCTACCGGTACTAATGGAACGTTAATTGTGGTGTATGAGTTAACGTAGATTAATAGATACTTTCATATATAATTATACGCATAATATTATTACCTGAGAAAGGTTCAGGGTATATAATCATAACCGCTAGAACTAGGAGTACTGTTTATTTTATTACGATGCATCGACTTTATCACGATGATGATATTCCTCTGAACTATCGACTACGGTGTCAAGAAAATAAAAGCCAGATATAAAACTGTTTACAAAGATATAATGCATTTACGTAATAGAAAGAAAATTAAGTTTTTTTTTTTAGTTGTGATAGGTTTCATTTTTTATTATATTTTTTATTTATAATCTGCCGTCTGGTGTTGTGTTAGTAGATAGGTGTGTGTTATTGTGTGTGTTTAGGTAGTATATAAGGTTTTATTATAGATGTGTGTGTGTTAGTAAGTGTTAGTTGTGTGCATTTAGTGACTTATTATTCTAACATTGATTATTTACCCTTATTTTACTTATTTACTGTTAATAATATTTTAGATATCAATCCCAATGTATTTCCTGTTAATTGCAACCTTTCTGTTAATCCCAATCTTTCCTACTATTGTACGTTCTTCATCTTATGAGGTGATTATATGGTTGAAAGGAGTGCTAGTGTATAGTAAATAGAATAGTGTAGTTGTGTATGGTTATGTTTCTTTATATATATTTAATATATTATAATAATATATTGATTAATTATGTTGCTGTATAACAAATCTTTATTTTAATCCCAATATTCCTGTACATCTCAATATTTATATTAATTCTAATCTTCCAGCTAGTTCCTATCGTCATTTTAATTTCAGTATTATTTAATCAATTCCATTTTAATCTCAATTTTCTGTCCCATATCTCCGTATATAGTAGTTTAAATCGACTTTTATTACGTTTGTTATATATATTAGTTATTGCTGTGTCTATTTCTGCTTCATATGGTAGCTTTATATGTTTGTTCAATTATTTTGGTGTTATTATATTATTAGAAATATTATAATATATATATAAGTATATTGTAACTAACACTAACTAAATACGACATAAAATACAACATATAATATATATATAGCAACACAGATATTAATAGGTTAACACAACACAACCAGTGGATTTATTATATAATATTAATATATATATATATAATATATTATATAGTATATACTACTATCCTAGACACTATAACAAACATGTGACACCTATCATTTCAATAATGTCAGTAAGTAAAGTGCATTATATTGTTACTGAAAAATGAAGAATTATATGTGATTACGATTTTAGAAATAATAAACAAGTTACAGTAATGAAAACAACAAGAAAAATGTCACTATAGATATATTAAGCTCATTTTTAATATGATAATCACAATAGGTTAAGATGATTGAGGTGTCGTTTTTATTTTGATTTATTTTTTTAATTTTTGTATATTGTAAGAATTCTAAAGAATTTGTGATATTTGTTTGATATAATAATGGTTAAATGTCTTTCTGATTAAACTTTAAATTTATGAATATGTATTGTACAGTTTGAGCATAATAATCAATCAAGCTTGAAACTTGGTTTTCCAAATGTTTTGAAAGAATTATGAATGCAGTACATTTTTGTGCAGAATAGAAGATGCTGTTTATGGTTGTTGGATATCATTTCGAATTAA
The DNA here is from genome assembly GCA_015478945.1 of Trachelipus rathkii. NCBI lineage: Eukaryota > Metazoa > Arthropoda > Malacostraca > Isopoda > Trachelipodidae > Trachelipus > Trachelipus rathkii. Next base: position 7,676 of record JABUQX010102712.1, read on the forward strand.
ATATTAAGGTCTTTCCACTCAAAGTGTTTCATAAGAATAATAAATATCAGGTGAGAGATCTCTGTTAGATATCTCGGTTCGGGTACAATTAATTAAGGTGATTGTATTATGTGGTCACTAATCTGAACATCACAACACAATATATTATTATTATTTAAGTCATATGTAATATATAGTAATAGTGTTTATGATATTTGTTTGATATAATAATGGTTAAATGTCTTTCTGATTAATATTTTCTTTTTAATTAAATTATTGATATATATACATATTCACAAATTATTTCAATGGCTATTGAATCTTTTTTTCGTTCTGACGTAAATGAAAGAAAAGACACAATCAAAATTATGTGCTAAAGCCAAAAACTATTATTGTGGGCTTCAGACTATAGCTATATGTGACCTGCCCACAAATTATATTTCATTGAAACGACAAAGCTTCAATATATCTACAATTATCGCTACTTATATTAATGAAGAATTTTATAGAAAGCAACATAAAATAATAAGTGGTAACCTAACTTCATACCAATACTTTAAATATAATTATACTTCTTAAAACAATATATTCTCACTGATTATGTAGTTTCTATATATAAAGTGAGTAAGATCTAAATAATAGGATAGCGGATAAATGATGTTCAGTCAGGGATTCGATTCGCCGGTCCTGCGATATGTATATCGGCAAAATTACTACATCATCCCAGTGTCTTTTGAAAATTACCTTGAAGTGTAGCTAGCTAGCTTTTACTCAGCTAGATTTTCTATCAGGAAGTTTATTTACCATGCGTGCATGTTTACCTTAGGAACGATGGTTCGATACCCGGAGTGGACAAGGTTGCCTTCTTATTATTTAGATCTTATTCACTTAATATCAATGTAGAGTTACCAGAATTTTAACAAACGGTTTTCTGGTTTGTCATAAAAGTTAGCTGCAGGTTCGATTTCATGTTTAATTACACAGCAAAGGGTTAATTAACGGTTTAACTACCGGTTTCCTTTCCTGAAAAAGTTTAAGCTACCGGTTCCCCAAACCGGCTCCTGTTCAACATTGCTTAACATCTATTACATTGTATTTTACTTGCCTATGTTAATTTATTTAATTAAATTATAAGATCGAGGAAGGACATTGCTTGCATGGTGAATAAAGATCTGACTGGAATCCAGAGGAGCAAAAGTTACATTTGAAGATGACTTTTTATGGGTCAATGGGATGGCGTAGTGGTTGCCACGATGAACATTCTGTTTCTCACACACAGAAGCGGCGATTCGGATTCCGGAGAGGAAAACGTTTCTTTGCCTTCCTATCATTTATATAGGTCTTACTTATACTTTACGTTTATTATATTATGCATCATTATTTATAAATGATATTTTACCCATATATATATATATATATATATATATATATATATATATATATATATATATATATATATATATATATATATATATATATATATATATATTATGTGTGTGTGTATTTGAAACAAAGAATTAAATTACTCTAAATATCAAAATTTGATTTAAAGTCTCAGAAACACAAATTAACAACAAAATTTTGATTCATCGTTTAAAATTAATTATACAGAAAATGGGAATATGAAATGTCAACCAATTACCTTAAATTAGAGTTTTGAAACATTCGTACGGTCAATTTCAAACCACAACTTTTTAAATGGTCTTTGAAATGAAGAGATAAATGCGTATGGTAACTACTAGATTTTGCAAAACATTCTATAATACTATATTACTATGATTTATCGTGTATTTCTATTGAAAATGGCTAAAGGACGAAAGATACTTAGGAAAAAGAGAAAAGAAATACAGTAATTCAAATCAACACTTATTAAGAACAAGATGTTTGTAAAGAAAACGCAAAATGATGACTCAAAATCACTTGGCATTGAATGAGTGTCACAATATTAAACTCTTCATTGCTTATGCTTATGCCATTTTAAAAAAAAATGTTTAGCATATATTTTAGGATAGATTCGGAAGTGAAATTCAGAGTTTTGAAATGCAAACTGATATAGTTATATATATATATATATATATATATATATATATATATATATATATATATATATATATATATACTATATACTATTTAAATTATATATATATATATATATATATATATATATATATATATATATATATGCAAACTGGTAATACGTGTACAATTACAAAGATCCTATTATTATGTTACTGTCTCGTCTAATTTGCAGTATTCATGAATATATATATATATATATATATATATATATATATATACTGCTATATATATATACTTATATACTATATATATATATATATATATATATATATATGTGTGTGTGTGTGTGTGTGTGTTTGTGGGGGGTAGTGTATGTGTGTGTGTTTGTGGCACCTTATGTTCATGAACTCTACTTTGGAAACAAATAAAGCAACATAACACCCGTCACTTTAGAACAATCATCCTTTTAAGTTTATTTTCAGATTGTCAGATCTTGCATCTCATAATTCAAAAAGGATTTCACCTGCGGGTCTATGTAAAATAGCCTTAAACTTTATTAAAACGCTTTATAACATATAACATATATATATATAACGCTGCTTATGAATATTATAACAACATTAAAAAGTAGCAACCAGATCCCATAATATATACTTAACAACATAACATATATATATATGCTCTTATACTATATATATATATATATATATAAAGGTAGCCCAAAAACACAAACGAACCAGTTCATATACGGATACATCGATGGAAAAGGAGCATAATACCCTATACACGTGTGCCTGGTAACGCTTCGCCAGGGAGTTATTAGCAATGGAGCCAATCTA
>JABUQX010102714.1:0-12341 GCA_015478945.1 Trachelipus rathkii
AGAGAGGATTCTTATTCTTTTTTGGACTTCATATCTTTTTTGAAGACTTCATATCTTTTTAAAGACTTTATATCTTTTTGGAGACTTCATAATTTTTTGGAGAGACTTCATATCTTTTTTGGAGACTTCAAAATTTTTTTTGAGACTTCATATCTTTTTTGGAGTTCATTTCTTTTTTGAGACTTCATAATCTTTTTTGGGGCAAAACTTCATATCTTTTTGGGACGACATTCATAACTTTTTGAGACTTCATATTTTTTTGAGACTTCATATCTTTTGGAGACTTTATATCTTTTTTTAGACTTCATATCTTTTTGAGAGACTTTCATAACTTTTTAGAGACTTATATCTTTTTGGAGACTTCACATATCTTTTGGAGACTTCATTACTTTTAGAGACTTCATATATTTTTGGAGACTTCATATCTTTTTGGAACTTCATATCTTTTTGGAAACTCATATCTTTTTGGAGACTTTCATATCTTTTTGGAAGACTTCATATCTTTTTTGGAGACTTCATATCTTTTTTTAGACTTCATAATATCTTTTTGGAGACAATATCTTTTTGGAGACTTCAATATCTTTTTGGAGACTTTCATAACTATCTTTTTGGAGATTTCATAATTTTTAGAGACTTCCATATCTTTTTGGAGACTAAATTTTTTTGGAGTACTTCATTATTTTTTTGGAGACTTTTCATATCTTTTTGGAGAAACTTCAATAACTTTTTTAGAGACTTCCAATATCTTTTTTGGAGACCTTCAGATATTTTTTTGGGAGAACTTCCATATCTTTTTTGGAGATTTTATAACTTTTGGAGACTTTATTTCTTTTTGGAGACTTCATATCTTTTTTTAGAGACTTCATATCTTTTTTGGAGACTTCATAAATTTTTAGAGACCTTTCATATCTTTTTGGAGAACTCATATTTTTGGAGACTTTCATAAACTTTTTTTAAGAGACTGTCATATCTTTTTTTGGAGAACTTCATATCTTTTTTTGGAGACTTCATAATCTTTTTGGAGCTTCATATCTTTTTGGAGACTTCCATAACTTTTTAAGAGAACTCTCATATCTTTTTGGGACTTCTATCTTTTTTTGAGACTTCACTATCTTTTTTTGGAGACTTCATATACTTTTTTAAAGGAATTAATATCTTTTTTGAGACTTCATAAACCTTTTTTTGGAGACTTCATTACTTTTTAGAGACTTCATATCTTTTTTCGGAGACTTCATAACTTTTTTCAGAAACTTCATATCTTTTTTGGAGACTTCATAACTTTTTAGAGACTTCATATCTTCTTGGAGCTTCATATATTTTTTTAGACTTCATATCTTTTTGGAGACTTCATATCATTTTGGGAGACTTCATTACTTTTTAGAGACTTCATATCTTTTTGGAGACTTCATATCTTTTATGAGACTTCATAACTTTTAGAGACTTCATATCTTTTTGGAGACTTCATATCTTTTTTTAGAAAATTCAATATTTTTTTTAGTAGAGACTTCAATATCTTTTTTGGAGCTTTATGCTTTTGAGACCATATTTTTTTGGGACTTCATAATCTTTTTGAGACTTCATATTTTTGGAGACTTCATATTTTTAGAGACTTCATATCTTTTTTGGAGACCATATCTTTTTGGAGACACCTTTCATATCTTTTTTTGGAGACTTTATAACTTTTTAGAGACTTCATAACTTTTTAGAGACTCTTATCTTTTTGAAGACTTCATTTCTTTTTGGGACCTCATATCTTTTTGGAGACTTATATCTTTTTTGGAGACTTAATAACTTTTTAGAGACTTCATATCTTTTTTAGAAGAACCTTATATCTTTTTTGAGGACCTCAATATCTTTTGAGACTTATAACTTTTTAGGGACTTCATAACTTTTTAGAATTTATATCTTTTGAAGACTTCATATTATTTTGGAGACTTCATAATTTTTTTAGAGACCATATCTTTTTTGAGACTTCATATCTTTTTGGAGACTTCATTCTTTTTGGAGACTTTCATATCTTTTTGGAGAACTACATAGCTTTGTCAATGTCCTCATTTTTTTTGGAGATTTCTGTTGTTCGTGGTTCAAAGTTTTATTAACCCGATTTTGTCTTTCAGACTTATTTACTTTTTTCATATCTTTTTTGGAGACTTTTATATCTTTTTTGGAGATTCATATCATTTGGAGAACTCATACACTTTTTAGAGACTTCAAATATCTTTTTGGAGACTTTCATATTTTTAGGAGACTTCATATCTTTTTGGAGAATTTCAATAACTTTTTTAGAGACTTCATATCTTTTTGGAGACCTTCATAATTTTTGGAGACTTAATTTTTTTTTTTAAACTATCTTTTGTGAGCATTCATGACGGTGAAGATAACTTCATATCTTTTGGAGACTTCATATCTTTTTGGAGACTTCATATCTTTTTAGAGACTTCATATCTTTTTTGGGAGACTTCATATTTTTTTGGAGAACTTATATTTTAAGAGACTTCATATCTTGTTGAAGAATTAATGCCTTTTTCAAGAATAATATTTTTCGGAGACTGTCATTATCTTTGTTTTGAGACTGTCAATACTTTTTTAGAGAACTTCAATATCTTTTTTTGGAGCTTCAATATCTTTTTGGAGACTTCACATATCTTTTTGGAGACTTATTATCTTTGGAGACTTCATATCTTTTTGGAGACTTTCATAACTTTTTTGAGACTTTATATTTTTTTGGAGATTTCTTTTCTTTTTTTGGAGTTTCCATCTCTTTTTAGACTTCGCTTGTATCTTTTTGGAAACTTCAATTTTTTTATAGACTTCATATCTTTGTGGAGACTTTATATATCATTTTGAAGACTTCAATTATCTTTTATGGAAAGACTTCAATTATCTTTTAAGTGAAAGACTTCAATTATCTTAAGTGAGGACTTCAATTATCGTGTGAGAGATTTCAATCTATCTTAAGACTTTCAATATCTTTTTGGAGACTGCATATCTTTTTGGAGACTTTTTATTGCTTTTTAGGAGACCATCATCTTTTTGGAGACTCAATTTACTCTTTTGGAAATAAATATATTTTTTGGAGACTTCATTCTTTTTGGAGACTTCATAACTTTTTTAGAGACTTCACTATCTTTTTAAGAGACTTCATATTCTTTTTTGGAGACCTCATATCTTTTTGGAGACTTCATAACTTTTTAGGGACTTCATAACTTTTTAGATACTTCATATCTTTTTGAAGACTTCATATCTTTTTGGAGACTTCATAATTTTTTAGAGACCATATCTTTTTGGAGATTCATATCTTTTTGGAGACTTCATATCTTTTTGGAGACTTCATATCTTTTTGGAGACTTCATAACTTTTTAGAGACTTCATATCTTTTTGGAGATTTCATATCTTTTTGGAGACTTCATATCTTTTTAGAGACTTCATATCTTTTTTGAGACTTCATAGCTTTTTAGAGACCATATCTTTTTGGAGACTTTATATCTTTTTGGAGTTTTAATATGAAATTTTGAGACTTCATAACTTTTTAGAGACTTTCATATCTTTTTGGAGACCATATCTTTTGGAGACCTTCATATCTTTTTGGAGACTTCATAACTTTTTAGAGACTTCATATCTTTTTGGAGACTTCATAATTTTTGGAGACTTAATTTTTTTTTAGACCATATCTTTTTGGAGACTTCATAACTTTTTAGAGACTTCATATCTTTTTGGAGACTTCATATCTTTTTGGAGACTTCATATCTTTTTAGAGACTTCATATCTTTTTGGAGACTTTTCATATTCTTTTTTGGAGAATTCATACTTTTTTAGAGACATCATATTTTTGGAGACCTTCAATTTCTTTTTGGAGACTTCTATATCTTTTTGGAGACTTCATATCTTTTTGGAGACTTCATACTTTTTGGAGACTTCATATCTTTTTGGAGACTTCATATCTTTTTGGAGACTTCATACTTTTTGGAGACTTCATATCTTTTTTGGAGACTTCATAACTTTTTAGAAACTTCATATCTTTTTTGGAGAACTTCATAATCTTTTTGGAAGACTTAATAATTTTTTTAGAGACGCATAATCTTTTTGGAGACTTCAATATCTTTTTTGGAGCCCTTCAATAACTTTTTAGAGGCTTTATATCTTTTTGGAGATTCATATCTTTTTGGAGACTTCAATTCTTTTTGGAGACTTCAATAACTTTTTAGAGACTTCAAATCTTTTTGGAGACTTCATATCTTTTTGGAGACTTCATAACTTGTTATGGAGACTTTCATAACTTTTTAGAGACTTCATATCTTTTTGGAGACTTCATTACTTTTTTAGACTTCATAACTTTTAAGAGACTTCATAATCTTTCTTCACTGCATGAGATTCTTTTTGGAGGATTTGCATATCTTTTTTTGAGACTTCATATCTTTTTGATGATTTCATAATTTTTAGAGACTTCATAATCTTTTTGGAGACTTCTATATCTTTTTGAGACTTCATATCTTTTAGGAGAGACTTAATAACTTTTTAGAGACTTCATATCTTTTTTGGAGACCTTATATCTTTTTTGGAGCTTCCATAAATCTCAAAAGAGATTCCATATCTTTTTGGAGACTTCATTAACTTTTTAAGACTTCATATCTTTTTGGACTTCATATCTTTTTTGGAGACTTCAAATATCTTTTTGGAGACTTTTATGTTTTAGAGACATATCTTCTTTTTGAGACTTCAATTCTTTTTTGGAGATCTTCATAATCTTTTTCGGAGACTTCAATATTTTTATAGAGACTTTTCATATCTTTTTTGGAGACTTTATATCTTTTTGGAGACTTCCATAACTTTTTAGAGACTTCATATCTTTTTTTAGAGACCTCATATCTTTTTGGAGACTTTTATATATCTTTTTGGAGACTTTCATATCTTTTTGGAGACTTCATAATTTTTTAGAGACTTCATATCTATTTGGAGACTTCATATCTTTTTTTTGAAGACTTCATATCTTTTTGGAGACTTCATACTATTTTTTAGAGACTTCATATCTTTTTTGGAGACTTCAAATCTCTTTTTGGAGACTAAATATCTTTTTGGAGACTTCATAACTTTTTAAGAGACTTCTATATCTTTTTAGTTTTCAAAAAGCACAAATGTCCGAAACAGAATTTTTAATTCAAGACCGAAAAATGTGCCCGAACGGACCTTATAGTTTAAAAAAGACGAAAAAATGTTCGAAAGGGCTTATAGTTCAAAAAGACGAAAATGTCCGAACGGACTTAATAGTTCAAAAGAACGAAATGTCGAAACCCGAACGGACTTATATTTCAAAAAGACGAAATGTCCAAACGGACTTATAGTTCAAAATAACGAAGTGTCCCGAACGGACTTAATAGTTCAAAAAGACGAAATGTCCGAACGGACAATAGTTCAAAAAGACGAAAATTCAACAGACTTATAGTTCAAAAGACGAAATGTCCGAACGGACTATAGTTTCAAAAAGACGAAATGTCCGAAGGAACTTATAGTTCAAAAAGACGAAATGGTCAAAGGGACTTTATAGTTCAAAAGAAGAAACTGTCCGAACGGACCTTATAGTTCAAAAACGACGAAATGTAGAACGGAATTATAGTTCAAAAGACGAAATGTCCGAACGACCTTATAGTTCAAAAAGAGAAATGTCCGAACGAACTTATAGTTCAAAAAGACGAAATGGCCGAACGGACTTATAGTTCAAAAAGTACCACATGTCGAACGGACTTAGAGTTCAAAAAGACGAAATGTTCGAACAGACTTATAGTTTTAAAAAGAAGAAATGTCCGAACGGTCTTATAGTTCAAAAAGACGAAATTGTCCTGACGGACTCTATAGTTGCAAAAAGAACGAAAGTCCGCACCGGACTTATAGTTTTTCAAAAAGACGAAAGGTTCCGAAACGGACTTTTAGTTCAAAAAGACGAAAAATGTCTCCATCGGACTTTTAGTTCAAAAAGACGAAATGTCCGAACGGACTTATAGTTCAAAACGACGAAATGTCCCGAATGGGGACTTATAGTTCAAAAAAAGACGAAATGTCCAAGGGACTTATAGTTCAAAAGAAGAAATGTCCAACCGGGACTTAAGTTTCAAAAGACGAAATGTACGAACGGAATTATAGTTCAAAAGACGAAATGTCCGAAAGAACTTATAGTTCAAAAAGACGAAATGTTCGAACTTACTTATAGTTCAAACAGACGAAAAATGGTCCGAAATGGGGGCGGAACTTCATGTTTTCAGGACACTAAATGTCAAGAACGGACTTAGAGGTATAAACACTAAATGGTTCCGAGGAGACTTAATAGATAGTCAATAATCCTAATGGTATCAACGGTCCAGTATAGTTCCATTTCGGAAATGTCCTGACGGAACTTTTAGTTTCAAAAAAAGACGAGAATGTCCGAACGGATCTTATAGTTCAAAAGAACGAAAGGTTCCGACGAACTTCTTAGTCAAAAGACGAAATGTCCCGAAACGGACTTATAGTTCAAAAAAACGAAATGTCCGAAACGGACTTATAGTTCAAAAAGAACGAAATGTTTTAACGGACTATAGTTCAAAAGAACGAAACTGTCCGAACGGACCTTATAGGTTCAAAAAAGACGAAAATGGTCCGAATGGACAAAATCTAGTTCAAAAGAGACAAATGCCCGAACGGATTTTTATAGTTCAAAAAAGAACAAATGTCCGAACGGACTTAATAGTTTAAAAAGACCAAATGTTCGAACGGACTTATAGTTCAAAGACCAAATGTCCAAATGGACTTATAGTTCAAAAAGACCATAAGAGGCCGAACGGACTTATAGTTCAAAAAGACGAAATGTCCGAACGGGACTTATAGTTCAAAAAGACGAAATGTCCAACGGACCTTAAGTTTCAAAAGACCGAAAATGTCCGAAACGGGAACTTATAGTTTCAAAAAACGAAATGTCCAAACGGACTTGTAATTTCAAAAAGACGAAATGTCCGAAACGACGGACTTATAGTTCAAAAAGACGAAATGTACGAACGGACCTATAGTTCAAAAAGACGAAATGTCCGGACGGACTTATAGTTCAAAAAGACGAAATGTCCGAACGGACTTATAGTTCAAAAAGACGAAATGTCCGAACGGACTTATAGTTCAAAAAGACGAATGTCCGCAGGGTACTTATAGTTTAAAAAAGACGAAATGGTCGAACGGGACAAAATGTTCAAAAAGACGAAATTCCCGAAACGGACTTTATTCAAAAAGAACTAAAGTCCGAACGACTTATAATTTCAAAAAGACGAAATGTCCGAACGGACTTATACGTTCAAAAGAAAGACGAAATGTCGACGGACTTTAGTTTCAAAAGAGAATGTTTTTAAAACGGACTTATAGTTCAAAAAGAACAAAAAAGGTCCGAACGGACTTATAGTTCAAAAAGAACAAAATGTTCGAACGGACTTATAATTCAAAAGACGAAATGTCCCGAAATGGACAAATAGTTTCAAAAAAAACGAAAATGTCGTAAACGGACTTAATAGTTCAAAAAAAGACAATGTCCGAACGGACTTATAGTTTTAAAAAGACCAATGTCCGAACGGACTTATAGTTCAAAAAGACCAAATGTCCCAATGGACAAATAGTTCAAAAAGACCATAAGTCCGAACGAACTTATAGTTCAAAAAATGAAATTGTTCCGAAGGACTTATAGTTTTTCAAAGACGAAAATGTCCGAACCGGACTATAGTTCAAAAAAGACGAAATGTCCGAACGGACTTATAGTCAAGACGAAATGTCGAAACGGACTTGTAGTTCAAAAGGACGAAATGTCATAACGGACTTATAGTTCAAAAGACGAAATGCCGAACGGACTATAGTTCAAAGAGACGAAAATGTCTGAACGGGACATAGTTCCAAAAGACGAAATGTCTTCCTAACGGACTGATCCTTCGAATTCCAAATCAGCGGGTGCTCGTTCTCAGAAATATCGATTCAATGTCGGAACGGACTTATAGTTCAAAAGACGAAATTTTTCCGAACGGACAAATAGTTTCAAAAAAGACGAAATGTCACACACAGACTTTTAGTTCAAAAAGACGAAATGTCCGAACGGACTTATAGTTCAAAAGACGAAATGTCCGACGAACTTAAATTCATGAAAAACACGATAATGTCCGAACGGACCTTATAGTACAAAAGACGAAATGTCCGAACAGATTTATAGTTCAAAAAGACGAAATGTCGAAGGACTTAATAGTTCAAAAGACGAAATGTCCGAACGACCTTATAGTTCAAAAAGGAAATGTCCGAACGGATTTATAGTTTAAAAAGACAAAATGTCCGAACGGAACTTATAGTGCCAAAAGCGAAATGTCCGAACGGGACTTATAGTTCAAAAAGCAGGTGTCCGAACGGACCTTTATAGTTTCAAAAAGCGAAATGTCGAACGGACTTATAGTTCAAAAGACGAAATGTCCGGACGGACTTTTAGTTCAAAAAAGACGATATGTCCGAACGGACTTATAGTTTAAAAAAGTCGAAATGTCCGAACGGACTTATAGTTCAAAAAGACGAAATGTCCGAACGAACTTATAGTTCAAAAAGACCGAAATGTCCCGAACGGACAAATAGTTCCAAAAGACCAAATGTCCGAACTTATAGTTCAAAAAGACGAGATGTCCGAACGGACTTATAGTTTAAAAAGACCAAATGTCCCCGAACGGTACTCTATAGTTTCAAAAGACCCAAATGTCCAAAGGACTTATAGATCAAAAGACGAAATGTCCCGACACGGGCAAATAGTTCAAAAAAGAACCAAATGTCCGAAAGGACAAATAGTTCAAAAGACGAATGTCCCGAACGGACAAATAGTTCAAAAGACCAATGTCCGAACGGACTTATAGTTCAAAAAGACGAAATGTCCCGAACGGACTTATAGTTTAAAAAGAGAAGAAATGTCCGAACGGTCTTATAGTTCAGAAAGACGAAATGTCCGAACGGACCAAATAGTTCAAAAAGACGAATGTCCGAACGGACTTATAGTTCAAAGACGAAATGTCCGAACTTACCTATAGTTCAAAAGACGAAATGTCCGAACGGACTTATAGTTCAAAAAGCCGAAATGTCCGACAGACTTATAGTTCAAAAAGCGAAATGTCCGAAACGGACTTCTTATAGTTCAAAAAGAGAATGTAGCGAACGGAATTATAGTTTAAAAAAGACGAAATGTCCGAACGGACTTATAGTTTCAAAAAAAGACGAAATGTCCGAACTTATTTATAAGTTCAAAAAGACGAAATGTCCGAACGGACTTATATTCAAAAAAGACGAAAATGTCGCGAACGGACTTATAGTTTCAAAAGACGAAAAATGTCGAACGGGACAAATAGTTCAAAAAAAGACGAAATGTCCGAACGGACTTTATAGTTCAAAAGACCGAAAATGTCCGAATTACTATAGTTTTAAAAAAGACCGAAATGTCGAACGGACTTATAGTTTCAAAAGACGAAATGTTTAACGGAAACTAATAGTTCAAAAAGACGAAATGTCCGAAACGGACTTATAGTTCAAAAGACGAAATGTCCGAACCGACTTATAGTTCAAAAAGACGAAATGTCCGAACGAACTTAATAGTTTAAAAAGACGAAATGTCCGAACGGACTTATAGTTCAAAAAGACGAAATGTCCGAACGGACCTATAGTTCAAAAAGACCGAAATGTCCGAACGGACCTATAGTTCAAAAAAGACGAAATGTCCGAACGGACTTTAAGTTCTAAAAAAGAACGAATGTCCGAACGGACTTATAGTTCAAAAAGCGAAAATGGTCTAAAAACGTGACTTAATAGTTCAAACACAGACGGTGTCCGAACGGAACTTAATAGTTTTCAAAAAGACAAATGTCCGAACGGACAAATAGTTCAAAAAGACGAAATGTCCGGACGGACTTATAGTTCAAAAAAGACGAAATATCCGGAACGGACTTATAGTTCAAAAAGACGAAAAGTCCGAACGGACCTATAGTTCAAAAAGACGAAATGTCCGAACTTACTTTAGTTCATAAAAGGAGCGAATGTCCGAACGGAACTTATAGTTCAAAAAGCCCGAAAATGTCTTAACGACTTATAGTTTTCAAAAAAGACGAAATGTCCGCGTACGGACTATAGTTCAAAAAAACGAAATGTCCGAACGGACTAGTTCAAAAAGACGAAATGTCCGAAAGGGACCTATAGTTCAAAAAGACGAAATGTTCGAACAGACTTATAGTTCAAAAAGAAGAAATGTCCGAACTGGAACTTATAGTTCAAAAAGACCAAATGTCTAAACGGAAAAATAGTTCAAGAAGACCAAATGTCCCGACACGGACATGTTCAAAAGACGCAAATGTCCGAAAGGACAAATAGTTCAAAAAAAGACGAAATGTCGAACGGACAAATAGTTCAAAAAGACCAATGTCCAAACGGACTTATAGTTCAGAAAGACGACGTAATGTCCGAACGGACTTATAGTTAAAAAAGACGAAATGTCCGACAGGACTTATAGTTCAAAAAGACGAAATGTCCGACGACTTATAGTTCAAAAAAGACGAAAATGTCCCGAACGAACTTATAGTTCAAAAAGACGACATGTCCGAACGGACTTATAGTTCAAAAAGACCAAAATGTCCCGGACGGACTTATAGTTCAATAAAGAAGAAATGTCCGAAGGGACAAAAAAATTAAGGTTTGTTTCAAAAAGACAATGTCCGAACGGCACTTATAGTTTAAAAAAGACGAAATGTCGAACGGACTTTATAGTTAAAAAGGCAAATGACGAACGGACTTATAGTTCAAAAAGACCAAACGTCCAAACGGACTTATAAACAAAAGGAACGAAGATGTCCGAACGGACAAATTAGTTTTTCAAAAAGAACCAAATTGTCTTCGAAGGAACAAATAGTTCATAAAGACGAAAAATGTCCGAACGGACAAATAGTTCACAAAAGAACTAAATGTTTCGAACGGACCTTATAGTTCAAAAGACGAATGTCTGAACGGACTTTCATAGTTTCAAAAAGACGCAAATGTCCGAACGGGACTGTATAGTCTTCAAAAAAGCCGAATGTCCGAAAACACGGACTTATGTTCAAAAAAAGGACGAAATGTCCGAACGGACTTATTGTTCAAAAAGACAAAATGTCCGAACGGACTTATATTTCAAAAAGAGAGCGAAATGGTCCCGAATGGTCTTTTTGGGTGTCGTTGGATTTCGTCTTTTTGACCTATAAGTCCGTTATCGGGACTTTCGTCTTTTTTGAACCTATTGGACTTATAGTTTCAAAAAGACGCAGAGTGTTGTCGCACGAACTTGGTGTGATGTTTAACATATTGAGTACTGTTTCATATGGTTCGGAAGACACGCCAAGTCTTATTGCTAATGTATCGCAGAGTCACGTTGTGACGACTCTAGAATTCAGTGGTCAGAAAAGCAAATACTGAACAGTGTTCCTCTGTTATGAAAATTAGTCAGCGTACTTCGATCAGGTAACATTTTGTCTTTGACTATACGAGGACTTTCACGATTCAGGCGGTACTTGTCTTTTTGAGGATCTATTCAAAAGTACGCTGTCAAATGGTCCACACATTTCGTCTTTTTGAACGGATCTATAATCCTTCGGGCCATTCACTTGATGGTTCTATAAAAGACGAACATTGCTTGCTTGTTTAAGACAGAGCTAATCAAGCTCTGGTAATAGTTCCATGTTTAAAATAATTCGTCTTATTTAATAAGTTGGCCACTCCTCCGTCCGATATCGAGATGCTCACTTTCGTGATCTATCTTTGAGGAAGAACACTTATTATAGTTTCAGATAAAGACCGTGGCCACAATTTGTCTTAATGTCCAGAACTAATTACGGACTTGTATAAACCTTTCATCAAGGAGCGAAATTCCGAACGGGCAATAGTTTCAAAAAGACCAAAATGTCCGAACGGACAAATAGTTTCAAAAAGAACGAAATGTCCGACGGACAAATAGTTCAAAAGAGAAATGTCCGAGACGGACTTATAGTTCAATATATAAGACGAAATGTCGAAGGACTTAATAGTTTTTAAGAAAAGAAGAAATTGTGTCCGAAGCGGGGACGGTCTTAGAGTGTTCACAAAAGTTTATCTGATTATGATCCTTGCCTGTTCCGGTGACGCGAGCTTAATAGTTCACCACTTGGTCTTTTTGAACTATTTGTTTGAATAGCACCTTCGCGAAAGAGTTCCGGACACATATAACGTGCGACTTCTTATATGTTTTCAGAGGACTACATCAAAAGAAAAGATCCCAAATGTTCCGCAGGACAACTTTGAGGCCTCTTTATATGTTTCAAATG